>FIZR01023364.1:0-24294 GCA_900060175.1 Ferrisia virgata | reverse complement strand
AAGAATTATAATCTTTTATTTAAAATACAAAATTTAATATAATTGTAATTTTCGATTTTTTCGCGAATTGAATATCTTTAAAAAATAACACATTTATGTGGATTTATTAATTTTTGTGTCAATGACCAAGAAAAACGTAAAAAATGGGGTTTTTGGGTAATTTTTCTTGGGGGGCAAAAATTATTCTAGGGGGGGCAACGCCTCCTATTGCCCCCTTCTGACTACGGGCCTAGTATACACATTTTTCCTATCTCGGTTGTTGAAGAGGTAGCATTCGTTTGAATTTTGTAAGCCCCTTCAAATAATTAGAGTAGGCAAATTTCATATGTGACCAAAAATGGTGTAAAAGTGGTCTAAAATCAAGATTTGGACAACTTTCTTATTTTCAAAATTTTACATCGCCCCAAATACCTCGAGGTGAAATTTTGGGATCAAATTTGTCCAAATCTTGTTTTGAATAGTGGATCGTTGTCTTAAGAGACAACCTGCTATTAAGGACATGCTATTAAGTACAGATTGTCCTGAAACAGCATTTGTCTTGCAGGACAACCTCACTCTTCAGACAAGCTGAGATTGCTCAAGATTAACGGTTGTCCGAAGAGAGAACCTAATTTTTAAGAGGAGACATTAAGTACAGGTTGTACTGAAATAGTGATTGTCTTGTAGGACAACCTGACTCTTCGGACAAGCTGAGATTGTCAAGAAAAAAAATGGTTGTCCTAAGAAATAACTTGCTATTTAGGACAAGATGTTAAGTACAGATTGTCCCAAAACAGTGATTGTCTTAAAGCACAACCTGACTCTTCGGACAAGCTAGGGTTATACAAGAAAAACGGTTGTCCTATGAGACAATCTACTATTTAGTGTAAAACATTAGTACAGATTGTCGTGAAGCAGTAATTGTCTTGTAGAACAGCCTTACTCTACAGACAAGCTGGGATTGTCCGAGGTAAATGCTGGTCCTAAGAAACAACTTGCTATTTAGGACAAGATGTTAAGTACAGATTTTCCTGAAACAGCGATTGTCTTGCAGGACAACCTAACTCTCCGAACAAGCTGGGATTGTCCAAAATTTTACATTGCCCCAGTTACCACCAAGTAAAATTTTTGGTTCCCAAAAATTTGTACAAATCTTGGTTTTGAATGGTGGACCTTATAGTAGACCTTATAGTAGACCACTTTTTCAGCATTTTTTGTTATATGCGTATAAAATTTGCGTATCTCAATTATTTCAGAATGCTTTTAAAATACATACAAACAAACGTTGTCCCTTCAATGATTAGGACAGGCAAAATTTATACATGACAAAATTTGTAAAAAAATTTTTGTCTACAAAGTCTGTAACTTAAATTGAAGATTGATCAAAATTTTGAAATTGTTCATTTGTTCAATTTTTGGATGCATGTACAGCGTCACCTATGGGGAAAAGTTGAGCTTCGAGTGGGTACTTCAAATTCGCGTCTAGGTATGATATACATCTACAACGCTGTATGGGCATTGGGGTTTGGTCAATATCCCTAACTTTTGAATGGTAGTGAAAAAATTTTAAGAGGTAGGATAAAAGTATGTAAAAATTGGAGTATTTTTTCTCTCAAAATTCGTTAAGACTGCTGGCACGAGTAGAAAATCAGTCTAAGAAAATGTGTTTCTTTGATTATAACATTTCTTATTGTTTATCAAGTAACGAATAAGTATGCCGAAATTTAATAAAATCAAAAGTAAAGCAAGCGGGAAAGTGAATCGTTTATTACGGGTTTATTTCACGAATAACGAAGAGAAAATATCATGCATTCTGTGTACCTATCTAGTAGCCAACCTATCTACGTAATATAATATATATTTATTCAATAGGCATTGGTGCACCCAGCTCTATATAGGTAGAAAATCCTCTCGACAGAGTATCATTCGTATAAAGTACCTACAGTGAGACAAGGAAACATTGAGCGAGTATAATACTGAGGGAGAAAGGACTGGAAAAGTGTTACGAACAGGACGAAATTTTGAATTTAATATTTCCATTGCTATTCATTGTACCGAAGGCTGTATATTTTACGAGGATTTGGTTACGGACGCAGAAAATGAATACATTATGCGACATTCGCCCTAATTGTTAATCAACCTTAAGCTACAGAACAATCCGAGGTTTGGTATAGTTATTCGGTAGTATAGTGATGATTTTCTTCTCGCAATAAAATCATTTTATGGCCTATTCTAATTTTAATATTTTTCACCTGATTATCAAAACAAGATACCCGGCTCTACTTTTAAACTTGATGTAGCTCACGCGAACAAGAATTCTCTTTGTTGAGAAAAATTGAATATAGGTGTATGGTAGAGTGGGCCAAATTTTGCTTTTTTTTAGAAACCTGCAACCAGTGGGGTCATAACAGTTGCCAAATGACTTCGAAATGATGTGGTGAAAATTTTATCTTTTCAACTCAATTTTTTAGACTCGCAAAACTGACTCAAAGTTTGCTCATTTTCAAGAATTGATAAAAAATGGAATTATTACACATATTAACACCCAAAATGTTGGCAAATGTTCACTATTTCTCATTGTTTTAGGGATTTCAAAAAATGATACTTTTGGCGTTTTTTTAACATTTTCTGAAAAACGATGGCGGAATTTTTTTTGAGAAACGCCTTCCTGAAATGGATGTAACGCAACAATTTTACACGATTAAGCGCAATATTTTAATTTTATCGACCACAGATGATTTTTCAGGGGTGCTTTTTAAGAATGGGGGTTTCATGTTCTTCCAACAATTTTCTTTACGAGGGAAAAATTTTTTTCCGTCGATTCACGCTGAAATGGTCCAAGTGTACATACCTTTGTTCATTCAAGGTTGGTTTTCATCGCTTGTACCCTTCTGAGGGGTTCTCAATTGATATCCCAACACACAAAAATGTAGTAGTATAAATGTTCAACAAAATAAAAAGAAGGAAAAACGTGAAAATTGCTTTTGAGAGTCTAAAATAGGTGAAGTATGTTCTCTTGGATAAAATGTTTTTCATGTTAAAAGTTGTGAAAAATGATCAATTTTTAGTCCATCTGAAAAATCGGTCGTGAAAGGTAAAATTGTAGTATTACGTTTAATTATGTAAAATTGATGTCATACATTCATTTCAGGAGGGCGTTTCTCAAAAAATTGTCTTCTTAGCTACCCAAAAACTCGTGATGAAGTGCAAAAAGTGAAATTTTTTTAGAATCCCCTAAAAAAAAGAGGGAATGATGAAAATTTGCTAAAAATGCTGACTTCGGGAATAAATACGTGTAATAATTTCACTGTTTTTAAATTTTCAAAAAAATTTTTTGCGATTTTTTGAAATTTTTTGAAATTTAGCAAACTTTGATACAGTTTTGTAAGCTTAAAAAACTGAGTTGAAAAACTGAAATTCTTACCTAATCTGAAGTCATTTCTCAATCATTGCGACACCCCCATTTATAGATTTCCAAAAAAAGCAAAATTTGGCCCACCCTGGTGTACTGGGTGTTTCACATTGACCTCCCAACTCCTGTACCATTGATAGATCAACTCATGAGACTTACAAGCACAATGATTAGCATACCTAAAAAAACGAAGGAGTCAAGATATGCTATTTTCTTATTTTAATTTTCACCCAAACCTGTCGTTCACTTTGGAAATTTATTGGAAAAAACCAGTTTATACTCTCGAGTATGTGTGATATAAAAATTGAGGGCGCGGGTGAAGTGTATCGTAAAATATCACAAAATAAATATAAAAGTATGTGATTAAAAATTTGTAACTATTTTAGTTATAACTTCAACTCAAAAATCTCTAATAAGAGCCTTGTTAAAGAATTTTGAAAAGAATAGGAGAGCACCGTCAACTTGCTGATGGTCGGAGTGATAATTCCGAGGGTTGCATTCATACGGAGAAAAAAATACCAACTGAATAAAAAAATTTCCAACGAATAAAAAAGTTTTAAACGTTGAAATCTATTAATTTTTTTCTTAAAAGTTCATGGGTTTTCCATTTTATAACATTCTATATATCTATGGTTTTCCTCTGTTGGAAAGCAACCTTTACTGTTTCCACTAAGATCATGGAGTGAGGAGGCGTGCGTGCAGTGCTAATAATTTTGAAGATTTTTAGTGGGCAGCTCATAATAGATTTTTAAGAAAATGTCCACAAAAAACAGGAAAAAAAATGAAAATTTTCAACTAAATTTTTTTATACTTATATCGTCACAATTTGCCAACCACTTCACTCCCACTTCTGATTTTTTTTTTACCAGGGTCCCTCATTCATTTTCCTTACTTTGTAGCGCAATAGTTTTGCTTCTCTCGCATTTACCTGCAAAAGTACAATTTTTTCCCTATTTTTGTCCAAAAATTACTAAGAATTTTTTTCTTTAATTGATAATTTTTTTCTTCGTAGCAACCTTCGGTATTGTCAGCCCAACCTACAAGTTTAAGGTGGTCTTCCGTGTTCATTTCAAAATTTTTATCGAGGCGCTAATAATAGCTTTTTTTAAATTATTTACAAAAAACTAAAAGATTTACAAATTTTTAGTCAGTTTTTTTTGCATTCCTTTTACCATATTTTACAAACCTCTTCACCGATACTCTTAATTTTTACACTACACAAACTCTATAGTACGTATTGTGTTTTAGAGCAAACAGCAAATTTTTATCATTATTAACTTTTGTTCAATAAATTTTCAAAGTGAGCGGCAGGTTTGGATGAAAACGAAAATTTGGAAATATTATACCTTAGCCCCTTCGATTTTTGAGTATGCTAACCACTATACGTGTAAGTCTCATGAGTTGACTAATGATTGGTGTAAAGGAAGGCGGGGTTAATGCGAAACACCCGGTATAGTATTCCATTTACCTAAAGTACCGGGGGGGGGGGATAGGTAAGCAAATTTACCTTTTGGAGAATTTTTTATTTTAGTGTAGTCGTTGGTAAATTTTTCAGAAAAAAAAAACACAACTAAAAAGATGTTTTTGAAAGAGAATTTTTTTCAATTGAATGAGAGAAAATACAGCGTACCCTTTGAGGATAGTTGCACGTCAAACCTTCGCTAATTAACTTAATTCAAGATCGGCTCCGAATAAACATCGAGGGATTTATAGGAAGTCGGAAAAAATTGAATTAACGTCAAAAGAAAACGTTGCACGATGGTTACGCATACGAATGTGAATTTTTTTTGGCGGCTTTTTCGCCGGTATGCTTACACACCGAAGACGATGCCTGCGCTGATATTGGAAAATCAATTTCGTCTTCTAAACTGCATGGTATATCTACGTGATACACTTGTATACCAGGCAGGTAAGTATGCGTAAAACTAGGCGTACGCGTGTAGATGGGGGTTATTTTTCTGTCGAGTGAAATGCGGTGTAGTAATCTCGCCAATCGCCATATACCTGCAGATAGGATTTGATATAATAAACTGTTCATGTGTACGGGCGTACGCGTAGTTATGCTCGTCTTGCGGCTGTTTTATTTAGCAAATACACAATCTAGCCGTATTTATCTGATAGGGATGAGCTGTAGTAGGTGACGCACGATGCTGACGTTTCTTAATACAGCGATAAATTTCAATTAATCGGAAAATACCTTACCACAAGTGGTTAACGTTTCAATGAGCAAACGTGTAACGTGTTGATTAATTCGCGTGAGCATACGCGAGACGTCGCGTCGCCAGCGCCAACCGTCAGGGCTACATCGCAGCGCTCTGGAGAAATTTAATCCTGGTACGATACCGCGATGGTAACACTGGTGATGAATTTTTTTTCGCTTTTTTGTCGTATCGTTGCGTCGTCGTCGTCGTCATCGTCGTCGTGTATAGATAGATACGTAACGATGGCTGGCGCTACGTATTCGTACACCGACCGAACGCGAAACGCAGCCAGAAGCCGGGAACGCTCTCAAATTCGTGAAATTATGTCCGGGTAAGAGCGCCCGAGTCCGTTGTAGGTAGATGACGTCACCGGTGCGGTAATCAATACAGCGCCCGGTTTTGCAAAACGCCGCCGTCGTCGAGGGCTATACGCTGCGGCCCTTTTAAAATGTACTAAGGAGGAACGCACCTTTCGGCACGGTACGACGCGCGACGCGGGCGCGGCGCAATCTCTAATCGTTTTCTGTACTTATATTTACATTTCGAAACTGCTGTTCTTCGGTACATTTATTTGCGCTTATTTTACATACGGCACCTGTGTGCTTTTTAGCGCCCTCCTCCTCCTCCTCCTCCTCTTCGTCCTCCTGCTACACCACCCGGCCGCGTCGCAGTCGTCATCTCGCTCATATTCGTCGTCTCCACATACTCGTATCTCTCTAGCACTGTACACAATGTTATAAACGTACACCAAACTTTACTGCCCTTTTTTTTTACCCATTTTTTTTCCTTCTTCTTCTTCTTCTTAATTAGGTGTGTTCCGTTATGGGTACTATAAATGCGCATGGTGCGACGCGGCGAGACGAGGCGCTAGTCTGTGTACTTTTTCTAGGTGATAAGTACTCGTATAAATATGGTATTTGAATAGGATTTAGTAGGGTTTTGCGTAGGATATTTTTTTTCTTTCTCGTAATTTTCATATCGTACGTATGTACCTGCTGCTACTTATACAGTGTAGCGATATAGATGTTCCCCTCGAGTTAGTATTTCATCGGCTTTTGAACCTTTATTGCCTTTCTACACGTAGCGTAATATTCCGACGACGCGACGATGCAGTGTATTCGCGTATACCAAGTACCTGGCAAGTTTCATTTTATTATAGGTAGGTTGGGTACTATGCTATACCTTCTGGTATCGTATATCCCCGGAGTATTTTTAAGTCTTTTAATAACTATACCGTAAAAATTGTCCGAAACCATGAATGTGAAAGAACTCGTTAAAAAATTATTACGACCGGATAGATTGAAATTTAAACAAAAATAAAAATAAAAAGAAAGTGAAAATTTTCAAGGTTATTGAAATTCACTTTATCCTGCAATCTGTAATCTGGTCGCGTTTCTGCTTGACCTTTATATTTATAGTTAGATGCTTTTATTATGTACCAGACATTCTCAGCAATTATTACATAAAAGTCATATCCTCGCGAAGGCGATACGATGGTGGTTGAAGGTGAAGAGTTTTTCTTTTAATATGATCGTACTGTATATGTAGGTATTTTTTTTTTTTTTTTAATGTATCTATTCACTCTTTGAATATTTCTATTATATATATAGTAATTTATTTTAAACTCCTTGGTATCGTGTACGACTTGGAGGTTCTTCAAGTTCAAATAGTTTCACCTTTTGAACTTGCTTCGTTGATTAGGCGTCGCGTCACTTCGCTCCGCGCCATCACCGCCATTCCCATGTCGCGATAATGTAGCTACATATAAAGGCCTAAAGGGTACACGTAGGCTTTGTGTTTTGTTGCGAGCTCAATAATTTTATGAGGCGACGAGGACGATTAAATGAAAGTACACAGTATACGGTGCGGTCCGGTACGGTGTACCGTGAAGTAGATAGAAAGTACGCTGATTTTTTTTTTTAATGTGTACTTACGTTGGCTCTTGAATGTTTCGAGGATTTAATATGGAGAATTTAAAATGAAGTGTTACGTAATAAAAGTTTAGAATGGTTGCTGATGTAAGCTCGTATGCCGCGTTCGTATATCATCTTAGTGTTTTATAATAGTTTATTATATAGCGCAATCTGAAATGAAATATCGACGTCATTTATAATGCGAATGACGTCATACTCGTTGATGTGCAAACTGCATTTTGATACGTAAGGTAGTTTGCAACGTTACCGTGGAATGGTGATGGGGTGAGATGGAGAGATCGCGATATTGAGCAAATGCTGCTACTGGTGGTTATTAGAGCGTTGTGAATATAAATAAATAACAAACAATTTGAAATTTTACTAGAATGAAAAAATGAAGAAATGTTTCTACGGATTTGATGTGTATTACGTTTGCAATATCTGATTTTTTACATCGTAATGTTAATTAAAACTAGGCATCAATTTACTGCAGTTGAATGAGGCGGAGGGGGGGCTGTATCAAGGAAATCCATTCGAGGGTTTCAGAGGACCATTGAGACCATTTTTGGCCATGCCAAATATTTATTCTTTTTATTTTATTTTTTCCCTCCAAAACCAGAAATCATTTTCTCAGTTCAATACCTACCAAAATTGGTTAAATTGGACAGTATGGATTATACTCGCATTGAGTTTCATATATATGAGTGAGGATGAATTCAGAGTTTAAATTCATCCATGTCTATATTAAGGGGAGGGGATGCAGAGGGGCTAAAATTTCAAGAATTATTTGTTATTAAATCAGTCGATAGAAATTCAAAAGTTGCATAATTGTGTTGGTGAATGCTATGGATGCCCTGCTCAGAAAGTAGATTTTTGGAAAAAAGAATTAAAATTTTTTTAATTCACTTCCTTTCATGTTTTTACCAGCTTCTTTTGAAAGGGCCCATACATTCAAAAACAATTTGTCTGTTGGAGAAGACCATCTCTACCATGCAGTCTTTCAAAATTTGTTGGATATTTGTGATCAAATTTATAATTTACTCACTATACTTTTCTGTTAAAAATCGTTTTTTTTCGCGTTATCCAAGCATTCTACGAAAAAAATGATATAAACCTAAATTGTAGACAATGAAATTATGCTCTATTCAGATAATTTTTTCTCAAATCGCCTCGCTGTGACCTATCAGCCTGACTCGACGGCTGAAGTCAGTAGGGCCAAGTCTCACCATCACACAATTGTCTTGTGAGACAACCTAACCCTTCAGACAAGGTGAGATTGTCCAAGAAAAATGGTTGTCCTAAAAGACAACCTGCTATTTAGGACAAGAGACATTACGTACAGTGATTGTCCTAGAAAAAAAGTTGTCCTCAGAGACAATCTGCTGTTTTGGGAAAGATATAAAATATAGATTGTTCTGATACAGCAATTGTCTTAAGAGACAACCTGCTATTTAGGACAAAACATTAAGCACAGATTGTTTTGTAGGACAGCTTCACTCTTCAGACAAGCTGAGATTGCCTAAGAAAAACGGGTTTCCTAAGAGACAACCAGCTTTTCAAGACAGGGAGTATAGGTTGTCCTAAAATTGTGATGGTCTTATAGGACAACCTGGCCCTTCATACAAGCTGAGATTGCCTAAGAAAAACGACCGTCCTCAGAGACAGCCATTTTTTTTTTAAAGACTAGAAGTTGAGTACAGATTGTCCTGAAACTGCAGTTATCTTGTAGAGCAACCTCACTCCTTAGACAAGCTGTGATAATTCAAGAAAAACAGTTGTCCTAAGAAAGAACCCGCTATTTATAACAAAGCGTTAAGTACAGATTGTCCTGGAACTGCGATTGTTTTGTAGGGTAATCTGACCCTTTTTACAATCTGGGATTGTCTAAGAGTAAATATCGCCTCGAGAGACAGTCTGCTTTTCAGGACATGCTTAACCCTTGGTACATGCCAAGATTGTCCAAGAAAAACAGTTATCCTAAGAGGCAACCTGATTTTAGAATAGGACATTATGTACAGATTGTCCTGAAAATGTGATTGTTTTGTAGGGCAACCAAACTCTTCATACAATCTGGAATTGTCTAACAAAAATTGTTGTCTTAGGAGACAAACTGCTATTTAGGACAACAGATTATCTGGAAAATGTCATTGGCTTGTAGGAAAACCTGACCCTTCGGACAATCGGGGATTGTCCAAGTAAAACGTTTGCTTTAAGAGACAACTTGCTATTTCAGACAAGACGTTAAGTAAAAATTGTCCTGAATCAACAATTGTTTCATAGGGCAATTTGTCTCTTTAGACAAGCTGAGATTGTGCAAGAAAAATGGTTGTCTCAAAAGACAATCTGCTATTTAGGACAAGAGATAGGTACAGATTGTTCTAAAGCAGAGTTTGTTTTATAGGACAACCTAACTCTTTAAACAACTACTTTGACTTCTAATTTATCTTAAATTCCAAATTGTCCTCAGTAGATGTTTATCTGGAAGGACAACCTCCGCTTCAGGACTTTCCTATCTTGTTCTAAGCTGTAGGTTGTCTCTTAGGACGAGCGTCAACCTCGAACTCTCAGCTTTTCCTGGATTAGTGAGTGTCCTGTAAGACTACCTGACTCTTTGGACAAGTAGATCTGCTCTTCAACTTTTTTTCATTCTTGAAATTGTCTGATATAGCTTTTAGTGCAGGTAGATAAGTGGTATTTTAGGACAAGCTGTTCACTACAGATTTTCCTGAAGCAACAGTTGTCTTCCTGGACAACCTGGCTTTTTGGACAAGAGAGGTTGTCCAACATAGCCATTGTCCTGGTAGACAGTCGGTATTTTAGGATAAACTGTTTACTGCAGATTGTTGTGTAGTGATGGTTGGTTGTGTGTATCCTTGGATAACCTGGTTCTTCAGACAAGAGAGTTTATTCAACATAGCTCATTGTCCAGGTAGATAATTTATATTTCTGGAAGAGGTGTTGTATAACATTTCTTCTCTTTGAAATGAGTAGTGAGTAAAAACCTGTTTTCCAGGTCTCAACTCTTAAAAATAAAGTAAATTGGAGGTGTAGGTAAGTGTGTCGGAGCGAACAAGGGTGCGAAATTTCAAAAAAATAGAATTTTTTAACGATCAAAAATACATTTTTGGAAATTTTTATAAGTATAAGTAATTTTTAATTTTTCAGCAACCCCAATGAGAGCAAGGTATGAGGAGTGATCGAATCCTGTTATTCTAAAAAGTTGAATTGTTATTAATTATCAAATTTCTTGAACAGACAGTTATTGCTTATTTCATTTGGGTTAATTGCTTTGTCGTATCCAGATCTCAAATAAAAAAAGTGCAATTATATGTAATTCATAAATTTCTTTCAAAAGTATCACAAAAATAACGCTGCTTTATTCAAATCTTTACTTGTTTCTGCAGTACATAAAGTAATGTATAGGTACATAATATTGTCAGAATCTTGTACTGCACTTGATTAAAATTCCAGAGAATAGGCCCTGACGAATTAATCTGTAGTTCGAC
The DNA here is from genome assembly GCA_900060175.1 of Ferrisia virgata. NCBI lineage: Eukaryota > Metazoa > Arthropoda > Insecta > Hemiptera > Pseudococcidae > Ferrisia > Ferrisia virgata. The sequence continues at coordinate 13,283 of FIZR01023364.1, read as the reverse complement.
GTACTTTTCATCATCATGTACAAAAACTTGATAAATATTGTTGGGTTTTACCCTTATTATATACAACAACACAGAATTTGATTGTTTCGTAAACAATAGCTATGGGTTTTTTTTTTTCCTCAGCGTTCTGTTTCTTATAATCGCAAGTCTGGTAAGTTTAGAGATATTATCTGCCAAGTGAAAATATCGTATTCGCGTGATAATAAAGGAGAAACCACACAGCTAGGCAAACATCGTCTTTAATCAAATCTAGCCACGTATTTATCAGCGCAATCCGATCATTTGAGCTTGCAAATACGACAGGTATTTGAATGTTGCGTGTACCGAAGCTTTCAGGCTTTCACGACAACGCCCTGATTAGACTTGTGCATAAAAGCTCGTTAAAGTGTCACGTGAGACGTAGAGCTTAATAAAATATTGTACGATTTAACCTTTTTAATTGCCTTCTACGTTGACAGATTGATTGATATGTCTTTTTTTTTTCAATTTTTTTCTCGCCGTTAAGATTTTATCGTTTTTCGAATTAATTTATGTAAAAATATCTAAACCTGGAGGTTTTCGTAGTACGCCAATTTTTTAAATAATTTTTCATTTTAAACGACCTTTTTTTTTTTTTTTAACCACGATACCGAGGGGGAAAAAACGAACGAGAATTAATGGAAATTGTAAAAAATCGTCTTTCGCCGCAGCTCAAACGTGATCAATGGAATCATCAATCGTCGGCGTTATAAACTCGGCATGTTGGTAAAAGCGTTATTTCCATTCGAGATATTACGAAGGCCTTGCTCGTTTTCACTATTCGGCTATTTCTGTACTAATAATACACGAAATGCTGGAGATTTCATTGACATCGTGTCTGCTGTGATCGCTTTTGTAAAAAAACATCGTAGCAAATATTTTTTTCCTCTTAAAAAGCTATATCCAATGTTATGAAATACAAAAAACGCCTGTTTACCGATTCGTTTAGCAAACGTTTTTCAACTCTGTGTAGCCTCTCCTGTTCCTCTCTCCTTCACCATCTCGTTCTCTGTAAAAGCTTTTAATGTTTTCAACAATATTGACGAAATTCCATTGTGTAAAGAAATTAATGTAATAGATTTCTCTATTGAAAGTAGTTTTCATTAAATTTTTTTACTATCAACGAATTTTTTTTTTTCACTTTTTTTCTCTAACGTAGGTGGATATTGGATAGGTACGAGTATAGTTCGTACTCGTATATGTTTCGATAAAAGTAGGATTTTTTTCCCTTTGCTTTATATATAGGATTCTTCTCGATTGAAATGTTTTCAAATATTGCTAATGTGTGTGAGTTTTTTTATTTTGGGAATGATTGAAATATCAAGGAGAAGAACTTTATTTATCAAAAGCTACGTAGCATCAGTATAATAAATAACGATTCATATAGAGTGTTCAAATACTGGTTTAGGAATACGTAAGTTAGACAATTTATTCAACTCGGATGCATATATGATAGGCTATTCGAACGAAATATAGGCAGCCTGAATTTTGAACGCCTTTCGAAGGAAGTAATTCTTCGCACTTGTGTCATACGTAAATGTACAACCATTCGGTCTGGAAGACGTATGATATATTGCCTGAGTGTATTCTCGCAGGCGTACTTCTTTCGAGTAAGCAAACAGGCAAGATCGACTCGGCTTGGTCGCCGGTCGGCTTCACAATTCGATGTGTATTTAATATAAATACGTGTATGTGTATGAAGGATTAACCAAAGAAGTGTGAATGAGAGGAAAAAACGAAGACGAAGAAGACGAAGAAGAAGAAAAAAAGAAAAAACGAAAATGATTGCAGCGTCGCCAAATCTATAATAGGTGTTTTCTGGCACATCTCTATAAAGGTTTTATTTTTTACGCTAGTTTGAATTTCACGACGCTTTCGATACGAGCGATTTGCGTATGTACGTAAACGTATACGTACGTAACGTACAATACGACACGTATTATAGTAGGTACCTATAGTTTAAAATGAGAACCACTGAAGCGAATTTTAGATAAACGTTGATGCGAAATCTGCACGATGGCTGAAAGCCAGTCTGCCGGAAAAAAGGCAGGAAATTTGGGGGTTAAATTTTTTTCTTTTTCTTGGGCGAAATTTTAATACTTCACAAGAGAGAAACTGGTATAGTCGTAGCTTTTGTAGTTTACCCCCAGTACATATAGTATATTCGTACCTCGATGATGGCGTAAGAAAAATTCAATCGAAGCATTAAACTTTTACGAAACGTTATCCAAACAAATGTACTTGGAAATGAAATTTTCACGATTGTTTTACCGATGAGGTCGTCATCGTTGCCTCGCGTCGCCGAATTCAATTTCACTCTTTGTTCCTCTCATTCTCTCATCTCAATCGAATACGTATCTGGGTGGGGAGTGCTAGGTACGTACATCGGTGGGTACCTTTTTATTTTATTTTTACACCCAACGAATGTGCGTACGTGCAATTGAAAACTTATACATAGAGTGTGTGCGTGTGTGTGTGTGTGCTCTGTATGTATATGTACAGTGCGCGGTGGTATAAATGTTTGAAATTTTTAAAACCCTATGAAAATGCCGCAATTGATTTATCAGCTTCAGAGAAAAAGGGTATAAACGAGTAGCCTGGTTTACAAACCGAACGGATTATTAAAATTCCTATTTACGAAATAAATATCGAGAAAAATTTCCCTTTATTGTTGGATTTTAATTGAAATTGCAATATGCCCGAATAGTTTCGTTGAAAATATCATCCGGTAAAAGGGTACCATTGTGTGCGCGGAAAACCATTAAAAGTGCAATATTTTAAGTATTTTATCGCATTCGAAATGAAAAAGTTTTATTAAATGTAATCCGCATGTATTACGTTTACCGTACGGTGCGGTATACGTAGGCTACGTACTTTACTCGAGCACTTCAAATTTTTTTTTTTCAAAATGGTACGAGAGAAGCGAAGATTTTTTTACCTTTTGCAGAAAGCGACAAATTTGTGTTTGCTGAGGTTTTTTATTTTTATTATTATTTATTTATTTATTTTTTTGTAAAACAGGAGAAAACATTTTTTTTGGCTTAAATTTCAACTTAAGTGCTCAGTGCTTAAAGGTCATCGCAACTAATTTGTAGATAACTTTATTTCAGGTTTCAAAAGTAGGTATGCACCATTTGAGTCTGTTACGTTCATGTAACCTCGTACTTAATTGAGGAGAGGCCATTTCCAAAAAAGGGCTCATCATCGAATTTTTGATTTTTGTGTTAGTAATGACATCAGTGGCCTCCGAAGTGATATGCTTTCCCGGGGGGGGGGGGTGAGCTTTAAATTTATCAACTAATTTTTTCAAAATTTCTAATCTATTTCTCAAAATTTTATAAGTAGCCCAAGTACTTAACTTACCCAAAACTGTGCAAAAAATCAAGTTTCATAACTAAAAATGATTTATTTAGCACGTAAAAACGTAAATTTTTTGTTGAAAAAAAATTTTTAAAAATAATAATTTCAAAAAAAAACTAAAATTTTCTCACACCTATTCATTCAAATTTTAATAAGCCTACGAATATAAGGCTGGATAATTTTTGGCAAATGTAAGGCTGCAGTCAAGTCATCATTAAACTATTCTGGGATTTTACTGTTTTTCCAATTCCGATCAGTGGCGATTTCACATATTTTGTCACTAGAGGCACATTATTTTCGGCCAGCATTTGAAAAAAATCACTTGACAGAAATTTCAAAAGAATGTCTTTCAGAAATAAAATATAAAATAACTTCCGAGCGAAGTAAGGGCAAAATCTTTTTGAAATATTAAAAATAGGGAATCAAAAAACAGTGTTTTAGTGCATCTTGTAACAATAAATGCCGAATTTTATTGCATGTTGAAATTGAATTATTTTGCAAAAAAGCATGCTTCAAATTTGTTTCTAAAAAAAATTTCTGACGGGGGGGGGCAAAGCTTGAAAATTCCTCCTTGGAGTGTGACTTTACCTTCATGTAAGTCATGTGCCCACTAGTTCTCGTAAATTTTCATCTGTATTTCAACATGAGGCGAAAACGTAGGAGTGGTTAGAGGATTTCGATTTCGTTGGATGTTTTGGAAAACTGAAATACACATGTACCTATACACCGAGCAAAGCGAGCGTAAAAGTTTTACAAAATATTTGGTATAAAAGGTCGAAAAATTACCTTAAAGTTTGGAAAATGGAATTTTGTAAAAATCGCAAAACTTTCCACCTATAAAAATTGGTTACTGTGGGGACAAATCCACAGAGACTCCTCGGTAAAATCGTCACTGATTCCAATATTACATTACTTTACATTTCTTTCAACTTCTACCAACTGTCACCTAATTTTTCCAACTTTCGAATGATTGGTGGATAAGAGGAGAGGTGAGACACTCCCTCCTCCCTCGTTTGTTAGGCCTCTGAATGTCATCTGATGTTGTACACTGGTCCCTACAAAATTCCGTTTGTCCCATCGCTCACAACGACTCTGAATCGATGTTATAGCCCTTACAAAGTCGAGGCCATCACGCAACTCGTTTCCAAAGTGGACTAAAAGCAGCCTAAAAGTGACATACCTACAAAATTACGTAGTCCAAATTGGTCTAAAATCATGATTTTTTTCTCCTTTCTGCAGCAAACGTAATTCGACTATTCGAAAAACTGTTTAGGAGGTTTAATGTATGAAGGATACTACTACCAATTAACGTTGACACCGTCACTTGAAACCTTTCTGTGTTGTGGAGACACTTTTTTTGCAATTATCTCGAAATCACTTTTTTGCTGATAGGCTACTTTGAAAATGGACTCCTCATTTAAAAAATTTAGAGAAACTGAAATATCTCCCCTAATGTATTTATCCATGTGAAACTGATGACTCGTATTGAATGTATTTCATTAAAAACTTTTTCTACATTTTATGCCGAAAAGGAGAGGAGGTTCAATAATTTTACTTATTGTAGATATCGGTTCGGGGCTTCAGAATAAAATTTCAGAACGTCCCTGCCTCTTTTTTTCAAGTAAAGAGAGGATAAATTATTTATTTCGAATTTCGTTACATTTTTATATTTGATGTTCCATTCAGGAACCTTACTGAAGTCTCATATCAAATTTTAAACCTCGACATCAGTATGAAGAGGAGAGTAGGAAAAACTCGAAAAACTCGAAAAATTACTCAAAATTAAAAAACCAATTGCTCGGGGGTTGTGAGGGGATGCAATGAGGCTGAAAAGTCGAACTTCCTTCTAAAAGCTCATCTAAAACCCTTACTACATCTACATAACAAGTTCCAATACTTGAGCTCGATTTGGAGGGGAGATTGGGACAAATGTGAAAAATTAGAAAAATAATCCAACCAACTATTTTTTTGAAGTTGTGAGAAATTAAGTTGGAGCTGAAAAGTCCCCCCCCCCCCTTCCTTAGGCGTAACTAGGACTTTAACCAAAAATGCATATCAATTATGAATCTCGTTACTCAATTCAGAGGGAAGATGTGTTTGATACTGACTTTTATCAAGAACACAAGAACCGGACCCACCTCTCGGTATCTTCTCTTTCAATATACTTGAGAGTCTGATTGGAAATTTTTTACAGCTTTGAGTTCTCTGTCGATTGGCTAATAAATCATCTATTTTTGAGATATGTGTCCTTCAGCACTCCCTGCTCCGAATTTGGACATGACCGGATTTAGACTCATGAATATCTGACATCGCCAAAAATGGTTTCATTGGTGTTCTAGGTTTCCATAACGGATTTTGTCCCTTCATCCGGCCCCAGTTGATAGCTTGGCTTTTCAATGACAATATGTGATATAAAAAATCAGGCTAAAAGTTAGAAAAATTGAGTGGAAAAAATTTTCTAAGCATAGCTTAAAGTTCTTAAAGCTATCTTAAATAGTGAAAAATTTTCAATAATCAGCAGAAAACATAAGTATTTTCTTGATATGTGCTGATTTGGAATATTTGATGAACACAGCTCATAGTGATCTAAAACAGTTGGAAAAATGAAAAATCTCAAAAATCAGCCAGAAAAATTTTTCTTTTTCGCGCTTATTTGAAATTATTGCAGAACACAACTTGCAATGGTAAAAATCAATGGTAGGTGGACTAAAATCATGAAAATTGATGAAGAAAATATTTTCCCTGCTTCGTATTCACTCAAAATATTAGCTTAACACGACTCAAAATGATGACTTTGGAAAGTTCAAAATGAAACATTTTGAAAATGTTCTTTTAATGTGTATGTGTTCGCACAAAATAATTGCTGAATATAATTCAAAGCGATCCAATTATATGATTTCACGTAAAATTTCTCAAAATTTAGACAATTTTTTTCCAAATTTTTGTTTAAGAAAAGTAATTCCTGGGACCATGGTGAAAAAAAATTAAAAATTTCCCGAAATTTTTTCACCTAATTCGAACTTAAACATCAGAACACCATAACACATCTCTATAGTCTCAGAATGATTCAAATCGGTGGTCCCATTTTTGTATCGTACTTTTGCTTATTCGTACTTCGTGTTTTATAGTTTTTCATCTTTATGCAAAATCAGTTTCGATGCGATAAACTTGCTTAACATAATATTGTATTATAAGTACATATTATGTAATTTTTTTTAACACGCTTCGTTTCACCATCAGGTTCTTACAAGATAAAATTTCAAGGAGATGTGATAATACTGAAAATATCGGTAACATGAGAATTTTTATAATCTTGTATCAGTATCATGTATCCATTTTGTTGATGGTATGTATTTTTATCATTTTTGTTCTCAAAACACATACCTATACCTACGTCAACTGAATATCAACTGTGAAGTTACAGTGAAGATAATTTTTGGCATTTGATATCGAATTTTCAGCAGACATAACTTTGATTTTCAACCTACGCTACGTTGGTTCGTTTACCTTTAAATAGCTAATTTCTCAAATGCTTTGTCAGGTTAAGAATTTCATGACGTTGTTTGGATTAATGTAGCCAGACGGAGAGCAGAAGTGTTAAGTGTCCTCCCACTAGCCCACATTTACATAATTGAGGTGACGTAATGCGTTCCTTGACTAGACAAGATATACCTATCCTATATCATAGGTAAATTTTAGGTAGGTTTCTTCTATGCACTAGGCATAGGCGTCACTACATGGTGTGTCGGGTTTGCTTAAGCATATTCTACTTTTTCTAGAATTTTTTCTCTCCCTGAGCTTCAGAAATTTGAAGTAAAATTTTCACTTTGCAAAGATAACATTTCAATAAAATTCACAGTAAATTTAAACTTCACTCAACTGGCAAATCTATCAACTGTCGAATATGTGCGAACATTTTTATAATTTTAAATCAATTGTTTTAGTAGTCTGAAAAGACTGACTGAGAACAGAAGAGTGAGAGTCTAATACCTCTCCGATGGCTGAAAATATTAGACTATTAAGACCAAAAATTTATTCAATTATTTATAAAAAAATTTTCATCCCTCTTTTCTTTGGCATGCATACACATTAAATTTTAGTGTTTGCAGGTATCAAAAATTTGAACTCTACTCTGAGGTGGTCCATTGAAGCAGTAGCACGATTGTAAAAAAGAATTCACCCCCCCCACCGTTGAATTATTCTGTGCCTAGCCTTTTTCATATTAACGTTCTGAATTGCTCATATAAAATGAATGAAACTTGGAGATAGAGGGCGAAGGAGAAAAATGGTCTTATGCTGCTAATAGCCCCAGGCAGGCCCACTAATTTTTGATCAGGTACAAAGGACACATACGAGCTTTTGGCATCCCCCATAAAAAGTCCTGGTAACGCCTATGCTAATACGGTAGGCCAAAATTTGATTTTTTGAGAAATTTACAAACGATGGGCATCATTTCACTTTCACCCAAAATTAAAACCATCACCATAAATTTTGATATCAAAAAGTCACCCTCTCAAGGCATATCCATGTTAACATTATCTTTCATCCCGAGTTTTCGATCAAAAACTTCAAATAAAAAATCAAAAACGTCACTTTAAAAACTTAACACCTAAAAAATGCCGCACTTTCCGAAATTGACCCCCAGCCCTGAGACATATCCTCTTAATTTCAAGTTCCTAGCCCAATTTGGAGGAGATTTTACGCGATGAACAAATTCAAAAAATAGGAAAACCCGACCATAAAACCCATTTTTTGGAGGCCGTGAGGGGGCTGTAATGGGGCTGAAAAGTCGAGACCCCGAAACGCGAATTTAGGATTCCTACTAAATGTACATACCAAATTTCAGCTTCTTAGCTCTATTGGGGGAGGAAATACGGGAGAAGCAGCCCTTTTTCAAGGTCAAAAAGGGGGAAAACCCTCATATCTTCCCTATTAATTGACCTGGGAAGTTGATTTTTAGATAAATTATACAACTTTGGATTCTCTATCCATTGACTCGAAAAAGAACAAATTTTGTATTTTTGGCCCCACAGCAACCCCTCCCCCAAAATGGGCCAAAACTGAATTTTGACCCTAGGTCATTCCCATTCATGTATATCTAATCCACCGCCAAACTGAGCTAATTGACCGAATTGGAGCGATTTCGGTCAGCATCGAGCAGAGTAAATGATTTTAATGTTTGGGAAAAAAACAAAAATAAAAATGAATTTTCCTAATGGCCTTCTAGGATCCCTAAACGGATTTTGTTGATATACCAACGTTGGGTCGGTAGACTGTAATAGTCTGGTTTTCATTGACAATATGACACAGGAAATCAGGCTAAAAAGAAAATAACGAAAAATTAGTTTATAGGGTCTAAAAATAGATGAAACTAATGTTACCTTGGAAAAAAAATTTTTAGAATTTTTTTTCCCAATTTTTAACAAGTGAAACGCGAGAATACAAAAGGTACTAAACGCCACCTTGGTCAAAAATCCTACCTTTAAGTAGTTCAAAATATGTCCTGAAGATTTCGCCTCGCCTAAGCATTCGTTGAACTATTCTTTTTTGTCCAATATTATATTTTCGTTAGCTTTACTTTTGATCATGACAATTAAGTTTTGTAACGAGAACTTCAGTCTGTATTTTTTTTTTTTTTTCTTGAATAATAGTGATGATAAAAGCATATTTTTTAATGTCGAATTACTGCATTTCATGCTATTTTTACCAAAACTCGAAAATTTCAAAGTTCGACAAAACGCATAAACAATTCAAAAAATTGTCCAATTTTTTCTCAAGGAGCTCGTAAACACTTCAAACTTTAATACTCTGCATAATTTTGCACTCATCGAAAATTCAGTGCTGAACTAATCAATTTTGAAAACTTTAAACGCCAATATCTGGAATACTACTTATTACCTTTTGAATTCTCAGGTTTCAAATTTATTTTAAAAGACGTAAAAAAATTATAAAAATGACCATTTTTGTGTATACGCTCATGAAAAATCAGCTATGGAAGGATGGATGTTCTACATCTATTTCAGAAAGGCATTTCTCAAAAACATTTCTTTCATAATTTCTCAGAAAATTGCAAAAAAGCGAAGAAATTGACATTTTTTCAAAACCTTCGAAAAAAAGAAAAACGGTGAAAATTTGCCAACAGTGGTAAATTTGGGTTCAAATATGTGTAATAATTTCATTTTTAGAAAAAAAAAAAAAAAAATTCGATTTTTAAAAAGTACATAATTTTGAGTCATTTTTGCTTGTTAAAAAAATGGAGATAGAAAGCTGAAATTTTTACCACATAATTTCGTGGTCATTTTACAACTATTGCGACCCAGCCTTTGCAGCATTCCAAAAAAAAAAGCGAAATTCGGTCCACCCTAGTACCTACCTAAGTACTTTCTTGTTTAATTTCCTCCGCAGTTATGTTTGGTATTAAACAGAAGAAAGTTTAGTTGGAAACTTCCTCACGTAAAATTGACGCGATTAAAAATTACTGCGCTTTTGAACTGTCTGTGCAGTAAAAATCACTGGCGACACGACTCGACGTGTAAGTCTTATTCTAAGGTGATAAATTTATTTTTGAAGTGGTAAAATTGCATTAGGTGTGTAAAGTTGGTATACGTTTGCACACTCGTCTTCTTGTCATTATAAGAGGGTTAAAAAAAATAAAAACTTCACTTCGTATTCGTATAATGAGTAATTACCTACTCTTTTAATAACGCTATACTTGGTAAACACTTTTGATTTAGACAGTTACCGCAGACAAAATATGCACTACGGATTTTATAATTATTAAAGAAGAGTACTCGATTTGAAGGGAGCTTCATCTCGTATGCAATCATTTTAGGTCAAGTAGTTTCGCGTATGTACTTAGAGAATTTACTCGGTGTATAACACTATACTGATGAATTAGCTGGCGAGTTAGACATCTGCATTCTGCAGTTTTAAGTACCTACAGAATTACTCTTTGATCGAGTCAAGCTGACGATGTAAGTCAAGGGTTGCGCAATAATAAACTCAATATACATACATAGTAAATACCATCAGCGATAAATATTATCGAATAAAAAACCCTGCTCGGTTTCTTTATTATTATTATTTTTTTTTCTTCTCAATAATTATCATTTACCGAAGTTGATAGTTTACCATTATTTGACTTATTATGGTAATGAAACGTCATCGAAAATGAAGGTTTCCCTTTTCTTTGTTATTACCACAGTATAGTGTGCTTAACACGATGTAATCTCAGCCATAGACGTAGACCCTCGAAGAAGAAAAATTACGACTGTGTTGAAGGTTAAAAGTGATTATTAACCGAAAGCTGGCGCTGACGCGGCTAGTATTTTTGATGATGGTAGTTTATGCAAAGAAAAAGAGCCAACGTGCCAGGCAGAGGCGAAGGGTGAACGGAGATTTTATTTTTACAACACCCTTAGTGTACTTAATGCTTGGGCCGTAGTTAACCCTTGTAAAAGAGGAAAAAATCTGTAAACTATACGACCCTCTCGCTACCCGAAGAAAGTACCAATAAAAAAAATTCACTTCGGGCGTCGATGTGTAAAAGAATAATTTCCTTTTTTTTTTTTTTTTTTTTTTTTTTTTTTTTACGATGCACATGGAATTGTGCAGATTTATAAATTTACAATACTCGCTAGCCGGATATTTGCTTTCGTTTCATTAATTTATTTTTTTTTATGGTTGGTGACAAAAATATTACATTATCGTTGTTATTACGTTGCTGTTTTTTTATCTATTTGGATTTTTTTTTTGGCTATGTTAAGGGAGAAGAAGAATAAAAAATAAGGCTGAACTGTATACGAGAGCTTTTTTTCTCTATCTACACTCGAATGAAGAAAATATCTTAACACGACTTGGTCGAAGAAAAAGTTTTTTTTTCCATTTTCATTTTTTTTTTTTTTTTTGTATTTTTAAACACTTGCGAACTATACAAATCGTTAATTTCAATAAAAGAAAGTTTTTATTGTACACGGACGATAGGAATACGATAAGGCGCGTATAGATAAATTTTCTACCCTTAAAACATCCTGTTGTATAAAAAATGTTGAAACAAATTCCAATCGCCATTTTTAGAATTATTTTCGTATAGTCACATTTTCAATATTTATTGCCGAGTTTTTGTCCCGTTCGGCGAAAGTTGAAACCTACATAGTTTATTAGTTATACCGGAACGTAAAAAGGCGAAGTCTGCTTAGTTTCGAATGCGTAATAAAAAATAGAGAGAGAGAGAGAGAAAAAACAACTTTCACTTTAGAAACTTTATTCTGAAAAATTTAACGCGAATTTATTTGCTCGTGTTGTTAATTTTCCACTTATAAATCTTTTGACTTTTTTTTTCTTCTTCTTTTTTGCAGGATTGCCCGGAAGGTGTTGTTCATGAAAACGCTTTTAAAGATATATACGCTAAATTTTTCCCTCATGGCAGTAAGTATCCTCGTGATGCGATTATCTTAATTTTTATTTTTAAAAATTTGTTAAACTATGTTATAATTAAGGCGACCTACGAAGATGGGAAGATGCGTGCGTTTATGATGTTTATTTTTAATGTGCCCTACGGACGAATGGAAGCCGTAATTGTAATGTGATTATGGCTCGGAAACTTATATAGAATTTTAGGACGATATTATATCGATTTGAAAGTGACAAAATATCGTTTTTGGGGAGTAATAAAAATTTATTATTTCAAGGGTATTGTATCTATAATACGTATAAGATATGATGAGGGTTTCATAAGGACCGATACCGTGGCATAAATTTTCATCGGTATATTTATCTAGTTCGTATCTTCGATCTAAAAATAAGTAGGCATCCGACAGAGGTTGTAGAATTTCGTCTAAAATAGATAAAAGAAAGAAAATTGAAGGTATGAATCGAGATAGCGAAAAAAGCTAAACAGAACAGTTCTCATAAAAGTTTATGATTGTTTTCAAATACTTTTATGCCACTCGAGAGAAAAGTGATTTATGACGAGAAAAAGCCAAATTGAGAAACTTCGTGGAAATTTTTTTCTGATTTAAATTTCAAGTGGAAAATTATTAGTGGAAGAAAATGTCTCCGCCGCCATAGTGAAAAAAATACATGTTTCTTATTAAAAAAATCGTCACGAAGGCGTAGTTTTAATGCCATAAGCGAAGTTTGGTGGTTTCGTCTGAGGGGGGAGGGGGGAGCGTGGAAAAGGGGAAAAAATGTTTACATTTAAGAAAGTTAAAGTTTGGGGAGGGGACAGTTGGAAGCCTAATTTTTTATTTTTATTACCGTTAAAAATAGACATTGTATCAATAACCAAGCTAAGCAAGGGCGAAATGTTTTTTTAAATATTTATTTATTATTTTATTAGCCTTTAGATATAAACTTATACTAATCTTATTTTAATTACATAAATACTTCCTCATACCTTCAGCCCTACAACAGGGCAAAGGCCTCCCTCAGATAAACTAAGAGCAAGGATAGTAACAGACAAATTGGAAGAATACTTTGAAATAAAAAGGGGAGTAAAACAATGGTACCCACTATCCCCTCGTATTTAATGCCACATTGAAGGAGGTCTTTAGGAATTTAAACTGGGAGGATAAAGGAATTGAGGTGGAGGGAGAGAGGCTGACTAATCTGCGGTTTGCGGACGATGTCACCCTCATAGCAGACAACCTGGAGGGGGCGAGGGAAATGTTGCGGGAACTGGTATGCGAAGGCAAAAAAGCAGGATTAGAAATTAATTTGATGAAGACCAAAATTATAACAAACACTGAAAATCAAGGAAAAATAGAACTAGACAGTAAATGCATTGAAATTGTGGAAAGAGTCACCTATCTGGGAGCATCGATTGGGTTCAAAAATGATACAAATTTAGAAATTAGACAAAGAATCTCTCTAGCATGGAACAAATTTTGGGCACTAAAGAAAAT
>FIZR01023360.1:0-38925 GCA_900060175.1 Ferrisia virgata | reverse complement strand
ACCCCCCCCCCCCCCGTTCATATAAATTTAATCCGCCATTAATCTGAGCCTATTGATCAAATTTGAAGAATTTTGGTCGGTATCAAGTTGAATAAATGATTTTAGTCTTTGACAAAACAATAAATAAATATAAAACGGTGACAATGTGGCATCGTCAAAAATGGTCCTAAGGGTCTTTTAGGACTCCAAAACGTAGTTTGTTGATACTCCTCTTTCGTCCGTCGCAGACCACAATAACATTGTTATCATCGACAATATAACTCGGAAAATCAGGCCCAACATTTAGAATGAGCACATATATCTTCGCTCCTGCAATCTGGTAGATAGGCAAGCTTACGTACACCCATTCGGTACATGTTAAATATTTACCCGTTGAAGGGGTTTCCATCGAGACGGAACACACTGCACTTATGTGAGGATGATCTTGAGTCATAATTTGATTACGTCTAAAAGTTGGGGAGGAGGAGGAAGAGCAGGATATGAAAATTAGTTTGTCTTTAAATTAATTCATAAAGAATCAGAATTTGCTTCTTATTTCTTAAAGCAATAAGCACAGAAGATTTAAGGGTTTCTACTCTTTTTCACCCCTGAAAAAAACAGCCAACATAAGTTAATTAAATTTGTTTACAACCGGTTTAAAATTCTATTAACGGGCTAAAAAAAATTTTTAAGTGAAGGCGGAAGAGACGGGCAGCGATTTTTTAAGATCTAGCATTTTAAAATTTCACATAATTTGAAAGATATCAAAATTAAGATTGATTAAGCAAACTATTTATGAAAACAATTGATACAAAAATTTTCTTATCTTAATTTTTCTCATCGATTGGGAACCTTTCAACAATTACCAGTTTTTTCATCTTATCTCAAAGAAAATACTTCTACGCTAGACAAAATAATCGATATCTTTATCATTCATAAGTGGTATTTTTTTTTTTGTAAGGATATACAGCTGATATGGATAGTAAAAAAATATAATGATTTTCATTCCTGTTAGTGATTTTATTTCATTAAAATCTTAAAGTGATCTTTCATCTAAAAAAAAAAAAAAAACTCTCATCATCAATTTAAATTAGACTCGTCGTATTGTAAGTACGTACCTCCCACTTATTTCCTAACAGGAAAACTCATTGCATTTGTCACGCGATCAAATCCAATATATATATAAAAAAATAATAGACGGATAAGCAACCATAATTTACAGTGAAAGCGAACATCAAAACGTTATAGCTTTTCGGATGCAGCCACGTTGCGATCTGCTTTTCCATCTAAACTCATTTTCCACTCAAGCGAATCAACTACTCTGGGTTGGCTTTCTAATTCATTTAATAGTTTTATACGTACACTTCGCATAAGAAGTATTTAGCGATGGGTCAATCAAGACAAAACGTCTCAATTGTCTACATCATCAATTCATCATCATCATCATCATAGTGGCAAAACGTCGAGAAAAAAGTGCTAATCCAGATCTCAACCGGAATTTGGCAAACTAATGCCAGAAGGTAGGTATTCCATTCGACGTTACTTTAGTCACAAAAATTTGGTGTCAAAAGTTCCAGCTCGTACAAATGTATTGGAATTTTAAAACCAAAGCGCAAACTATGACAACCTGTAAATTCAAAGGGTAAAGTAAATCGTCCTCGTAACTCGTACATGGTACACGGTACACGCACAGGAGGACGTGAGCGAGCCCGAAGTCCATAACACGACTAAGACATACTCGTACACGACGACCAGTGTACATTGTGTACTGGTACCATACATGCGAGTACATAAAATTACATACATTTATAAACGATGGTGTACTCGTAGTTGTAGACTATATTAGATAAAACGACGACGACGACGACGACAACAACCACGAAGACGAAGACGAAGAAAGAAAAAAAAAGAAAAAGAAAAAGAAAGAAAAAAACATGGTCGAGTATAATTCAAAACTCTAGTAATAATTTTACGACATAATTAAAACTGGATGTGACATTATGTGACCTGGCTTCATTCATGTCGTCGATGGCATAGGCTCGCAGATGTCGTCAACCCAATGAAAGATAAACGTGTATTGCGTTTAAACCATATATTCGCGGTTTTAATTAAACTATTCAACTTTCATCGTTGCGCTGCTGATGAAATCGAGCCAAACCGAGTCTTTTTAAAGATTTTACCGTAAACCGTATGGGTCGTAGAACGTCTCGATAGGTTAATAGGTAACATATGCGTGATCCTGTCTCGTCAAAAGCCATCCTCGATCCGACTGATTTTTTTTTTCTTCTTTTCGCTCCCCTTGCTAAACAAAAGTACCTGCATTTTATCTCATACATACATGCACAGGTGCTTATTGATATAGCGAGAAACCGTGTAGGAAAAATTTTCAACAGGAAGGCCAAGTACTGGGTTAATGCACTTGACGTGTTGTCTCACTGTGGTGATAAAAATAGATGCACTCGACGTGCATTAAACGAAAATCTTTACCGGTGCTATACGATGCTATATACAAGGCGAGTACGTACCTACATATACATTTTGCCAATACAATTGCCATATCGGATGGTACGGTACCTTACCCATGTATGTAGCTTAGTATTCGTCGAGTGTTTTTCGACAAGATTATTCGTACGTTTTACGTAGGATGTTTAAAAAAAAAAAACAACACTAATTTTATATTCTAGTTGTATTTCACTTACACTGTGTTATACGTTTTTTTTTTCAAGTTCGATCTATATTAAATTTACTTACTTATTTTGTACTACAAATGAATATTAACAATATTGAACCAAGATGCCAACGCAGTTCTAGTATGAGAATGATGTAGAACGAATTTTGAAAACTAATACGATATTCGTTTTGGCCTAATCAACAATTTAAAACATTTTTCCCTTTCAGGAAAAATTTTTCGATCATGGTACAAGTTTTTAATACTCGGTATTGAACGTTTTGATATCAAGTCTATTCATCTAGTTTATAAAATTAATTTATCTGTGATTTTTTTTCGGTCAGGTTCATCATTCATCCAACTTTCGAAATGACTGTTACTCTACCTGCGATCTTCGAACATTACACTCTCATAAATTCAGCCATTTAGACATAAAATAATTTTGATTATCAACACTGAAAAAAGAAAATTCATCATTTATTTAAACAAGTTGCCAACAATCAATTTCAACGCTAAATTTTCCATACAATTTTGTTTAATTCACTGGGAAATTCGATGGAAAATCATAGTGACTTGCAACACTGAAAAAAGCGTTTTACAAACATGCGACGATTTTCACAACATAACTACCAGTCCTCAGACATATCCATGTCAATAAAAAAAAAATCTGATAAAAAGGGGTAAAAAAATTCGGAAAATTGATCAAATATGATGATAAAATGTTGAAAAACAGGTGAAAAAGGACTTAAAATGTGAAAAAAATTGTTGAAAATCACCGAAAATTGAGTAAAAGTTGACAGAAATTGGTAAAAAAAAATGCAGAAAATGATCGAAAATCACGAAAAATGGATGAAAATTGACCTGAAATATGAAAAAAAAAAATCGTTGAAAATCATCGAAAATTTGGTAGAAATTCGATAAAAATTGGTAAA
The DNA here is from genome assembly GCA_900060175.1 of Ferrisia virgata. Classification (NCBI taxonomy): domain Eukaryota; kingdom Metazoa; phylum Arthropoda; class Insecta; order Hemiptera; family Pseudococcidae; genus Ferrisia; species Ferrisia virgata. The sequence goes on along the minus strand of FIZR01023360.1, from coordinate 35,346 downwards.
AAAAAGTGCAGAAAATTGATCGAAAATCACAAAAAAATGAATGAAAATTTACACGAAAAACCAAAACAATGGTTAAACGTCATAGAAAATTGGAAAAATTTGATAAAAATGGGTGAAAAGTGCAGGAAATTGGTCAAAATTTACGGAAAAAGTGGAAAAATGAGTGAAAATTGACCTGAAGTCGTTGAAAATTATCGTAAATTTGGTAGAAATTCGAACAAAAATGGGTTAAAAATTCAGAAAATGAATCAAAAATTACAAAAAAACGTTAAAAAATTGTGAAAATTGACAAAAAATTGTTAAAAATCATTAAAAATAGGATACAAATTTGATAAAAATTGGTAAAAAAAGCAAAAAAATTGGTCAAAAATCATGAAAAAATGATGAATAATATGCAAAAATTGACTAGAAATGTAAAAAAGAACTATTAAAATTTAAATAAATTTACAAAAATACGGTAAAAAGTGCAGAAAATTGATCAAAAATTACGAATAAATGGATGAAACTTACATGAAAAAACAAAAAAATTATTGAATGTCATAGAAAATTGGAAAAATTTGATAAAAATGGGTAAAAAACGTAGAGAATCGATCAAAAACCATGAAAAAAAGTTGCAAAATGAGTGAAAATTGACTTAAATTATGAAAAAAAATCGTTGAAAATCATCGAAAATGCGGTAAAAATCCGACAAAAATGGATTAAAAATTCAAAGAATGGATCAAAAATTACAAAAAATCGTAAAAATTCAATGTAAATTGATTGAAAATTACCAAAAAATATTGCAAAACAAGTGAAAATTCACAAAAAATCGTTGAAAATCATTTAAAATAGAATAAAAATTTGATAAAAATTGGTAAAAAAAGCAAAAAATTGGTTAAAAATCACGGAAAAATATTAAAAATATATGAAAATTGACAAAAAATTCTTAAAAGTTATTATAAATAAGGTTAAACTTTGAGAAAAATTGGTCAAAAATAACGAAAAAATGTTGAAAAACAGGTGAAAAATGACCAAAAATCGTTAAAAATCATCAAAAAATTGAAATATGCTAAAATTGATCAAAAACTACAAAAAATATTTGAAAACGAGGTAAAAATTGGCTTAATTTTGTAATTTTTGAATAATTACCTAATTTTTAATTTTTTTTACCTGTTTTTCATCATTTTTTCGTAATCTTTGATCAATTTTTGATAATTATTAACAATTTTTTTAATATTTTCATGTATTTTCAATATTTTTTCATAATTTTCAGTCAATTTTCATGAAATTTTCCATATTTAAAGTCAATTTTACATGGGTTTTAACATTTTTTTGTGATTTTTGAACAATTTCATGACTTTTTACCGCTTTTTGTCAAAGTTTTACATAAATTTTAATGATATTTAACGATTTTTGGTCAATTTTGACTTCTTTCTTAACTGTTTTTCGTAATTGCAGATCTGAATTATGAAAAAAAAACAACAAAAAAAATGGTTAAAAATCATCCAAAATTGACCAAAAATAACGGGAAAATGTTAAAAAACAAGTTAGAATTGAACCAAAAATACGAAACTTCGGTAAAAACTTGACGAAAATTGATCAAAAATTACGAAATTAGATGAATTTTTATCTAATTTTCAACATTTTTTTGTGGTTTTTTTGATCAATTTTTGGATTTTTTATTCACTTTCTAATGGTTTTTAACGATTTTTAGTAAATTTTTACCTATTTTGCAATATTATTTCATGCATTTTGATCAAATTTTTTCCAACTTCCAACTTTTGATGGTATCAACATTTTTTTTGTAATTTTTGTTACATTTTCTGCACTTTTTCGCCAGTTTATACCAAAGTTTTACTTCATTTTCGGATTTTTCAATCAATTTTCAACACAAATTACCGATTTATATCAATTTTTACCATATTTTTGATAATTTTCGAGTTTTTTTTCACAATTTTTAATCAATTTTTCAAACTTTTTACCCATGCTTATCAAACTTTTATATAATTATCGAATGACACATCGAAGGCCTTTACCAAATATACATACAGAATTTCAACCCTGTACCTTAATTTGAAGTGGAGATACGGGTGGAACAGCCCCATTTTAATACCAAAAAAGGGAAAAACCGTACATCTGTTCTACTAATCGACCTAGGAGGCTGATTTTTAAATACGATATACAAATTTTGATTGCCTAAAGAATAAAAGATTTTCCATTTCAGCCTCTCAGCACCACCTCCTCCAAATTTGGGATTTACTACTGGTAACATGAGGCATGTTAATAAGAGGGTTTTCTCGGTAATTTATCCAAAAATAAAAGTTTTTGGCTGTGACAGGCTACGAGTTCAACCTGATTTCTTCATAGGAACTTTTCAAATTGGAGACGAGGTTCAATTTTTCTTCGTGCGACGGAAGTAAGATATTATAAATTTTTTTCATAATGCCAGAAAATCATTTCTTCATCTCAACTCTCGAAAGTAGCGCAAAGAAAAGTTACACTTATATGCCAAAGAAAATCGAGGGCGAAATTTTTAGGAAAGCCTGGAATGAGCCTGAATTTTTTCAAAGAATCCAGCCACCCTTGGGCCATTCCTAAGCGACACCTTTTGGCAAAATTAACACTTTGACACTCTGGCACTCTCAGTCAGTGCTTGTTAACAACCTTTTTAATCTTGATGAAAAAAAAGGACTACAGTGTGCTCATTTTATACTGTTCCCCTTTCAAGATAAGATTGATTCGACGATGATAATAGTTCGCTTTGTTTCAATGTGGAAATCTTCCTTTTTTTCTCTTAAGCACCAAAATATGCAGTATTGAAAGTAAAACGCTAAGAGCTGACAACCTGACACGATTCGTGTAATTCATACAGTTCGAACCACCCTGTAGATAGGTGCAAGCTACGAATGTACAGTGAACAATAATACATGTGATTGAAAGAGGCCGAAGCCGATACCCAAAAACACACGGTGAAATCATCGAGGAAACAATTATCGATACAGACACGTACAACGTTCGTGATAAAATCACCATCATAGCCAAAGATCGCAGTCGCAATAATAAAATGCATGGTTTAATGATTCCGAAAATTACACGTTCTACCACTCGGTACACACTCGCAGAAGTCTACACTGTGCAACTACATTTTTATAATACGAACACATGATCACCAGCTCTAAAAAATTTTTCGGATCATTTGCCAAGTAAGTAAAATGAAAAATTCCTCGTATTCATTTATCCATTTTTAGCGTTGGTGTGATACACACACACATATAAATGGGTGTACGTCTACGTATCAGCACTCTTACTCTACTCTTGCCTTCGTCGATCTATGTACGTGTACCTCTGCGTATATACTCGAGATTCGTGAACGTTTTATCGAAGTATACGCGAAGTGTGCTTGCGATAGTTGTAAAAGTGCCTATGCCTACTACCTAGCCAGACCTACACTCCATATTGGACATAGTTGAAAAATGGTATTTGCCTGTCTGGTGTAATGCGGGGACACGCGGCTACCCTCGTTAATTGTTACTTGATTAACTTACAATCTACATACAAATATAAAACGCTCGCCTGGCTACGAGCTGGTCATTAAAGTCATTAACCGTACAAGCATAATACATCATCTTCGTTACCGTCGGGTCGTCTCCGACCTTATAAGCGCTGTTGCTAAAAAAGAAAACTAGCCGAGGCCGGACATCCACATAAGACTCTGTGCTCTCTGGTATTTTCCAATTGCCCCTTCAATCTTTGTACAGGCGGCCATCGTTTTAATAATTACTCGTACACTACTTCGTATACTCGTATACACTAATACTACGTACGTTAGAAAATGGAAAAAAAACACACACACACAACACACATAGAGAAGCCCCCGCATTGAGACGTACCATACTTAATGAAGACTTATTACCGTTTATTTCCGCCACACTCTTGTGTAAATTGTTGTACTATACCGCATACTACCACGGGTTTTCTTTTCATCGAACGTATACGTAAGTCTAAGTACGACCGTACGTACGTAACGTACGTACCTTCGTATTTATCCATAAGTGTTCGATTATATAGAAGAACAAAACAAAAAAATAAAAAAATAAATAAAAAAACACGTCGTCGTCGTCGTCGTAGGTTTAAAGGTGATGATGTTTTTTTTTTTTTTTTTCTATACTTCACTTCGTTTCGTCGCGTCTCCGCTGAAATCATCGATAATATTAACGCCTTGTAGTGTCATCTCCGCACGCTCAACGCTAATCTGCGTGTACTCGTTGTCATTTGGCGCGTTACCTTATCAAAAATGACCATGGAAAATTTATAAAAAAAATTCCCACACGTTAAGACGGACACGACACGACAGGCAGACGAATGTAGGTTATCGAAGGAGTATTTTTATGCTAAATATAAAAGGTGTTGCGTACATTCGAGTACCTGTGCTTGTTGTAGGTAATCCTTAATTCAATATTTTCTAGCCTGATTTTATACGTCCTGTTGTCAACGAAAACCAACATCGTATTACCGACTATCGACTTACGATGAATGTGGTGTTGTTGCAGAGCAGAGGGGAACATCAACAAAATCAAATCTCAGCTCCTGCAACACCGCTAAGACTAATTTTGGGTCGATTTTGGCAAATTTTGGAAAATTGACAACGAGCAGTGCTCAATGTTCCTGAAGTTAGCTAGCTAGATAAGCTTCGTCTTGGATTTGCATTAGGAAAATTAACACTGCACAAGTTGGCACCAATGAAGCTTGAATAGGAGATATAGAATCTGATCATGTTATGTTCAGGGTTCTTTTGGAAGTGAATATAAGTGGGGGTGGGTAATATCAAATTTAATATTACATTACTACGTGAACATATTTAGTTATTTAACAATGCTGAACCATACAGAAGGGGTGCGGCTATGACGAAGAGGTCGCCCCTACTCAAATATATCTATCTAACTCGCCGACAAAACTGAGCATATTGGCCGGATTTGAGAGATTTTGGTCAATACGAGCAGAAAACATGATTTTTTTCGGGGTGAGGTGGGTTGGGGGGGGGGGGTAAAAATAAATATGCGACATCGTCAGAAATGGTCACAATGGTCTTTTAAGACCCCAAAACGCATTTTGTTGATATCCACTTCCCCTCAACCACTGCAGATCGATAGACCGTAATAGACTGGTTTTCATTGACAATATTAAGATAGAAAATCAGGCTAAAAAGCTGTGCAAAAAAAGTCCTATTTAGGAGCTGTAAGGGGCTCCAATGACGATGAAAAGTCATAACCTCCACAAAGCACATTTAGGACCTCCACAAAATCTACATACCGAATTTCAACTACCTTGTTTGTTAGGATGGGAGATATACGTGAAACAAATTCAAAAAACGTGAAAAGGCGATCCAAAAACAACTTTTTGGAGCTCTATTAAGGACCCCTACCAAATCTAAATGTCATAGTTCAACTACCTATATATATATATATATAACAAATTTCACTCCCTTACCTCAATTTGGAGGGGAGATGGGACGAAAAAGTCCACTTTCAAGGTAAAAAAGGGGAAAATCTCTCATATCTACCCTCCCAATTGACCTCGGAGACTGATTTTTGTATATGGTATCCAACTTTGCATTCTCTATCAGTTGATTCAACAAAGACTAATTTTTGTTATTTCTGCCCTGAGAGTGCGATGAACTTGCAAATTCGAATCTCACTTGAAAGGTGGCCAATTAGCTACCACCAGTACAATTTTCAGATATTTTTTATGCATAGGAGGGGAGGAAAAAATTTTCAAAGTTCAAAATCAACCATTATCCAGATATTTCTAAAGATAAAATTTTTTGCTGACTCATGCAGGAGAGGTGCGGGTATGACGATGGTGTCCACTTGAAGGTTGATCAATTAACTAACCCCAGTATAATTTTCAGAAATTTTCTATGCATAGGAGTGGAGAAAATAATTTTCAAAGTTCAAAATCAACCATTATCCAGGTATTTCTAAAGATTAAATTTTTTGCTGACTCATGCAGGAGAGGTGCGGGTATGACGATGGTGTCCACTTGAAGGTTGATCAATTAACTAGCCCCAGTATAATTTTCAAAAATTTTCAATGCATAGGAGTGGAGAAAAAAATTTTCAAACTTCAAAATCAACATTTTCAATAGCATTGATGTCTTAAGAACCGGAATTTGAGATAATAAATTTTCTTGTTCAACGGGATTCAAAAGACAATGATACGATTAATTATTTTACTCATTTTTAGCATTGGTCTGGTAGACCATAATGGGACAAACCCTGTCATTTTTTATAAAAGCGACTTACATGCGACTTTCATAGGGTTGAAATTCAGCACGTTGTTTCAATACAGTAGTAACTAGCACCTCTTTAAAGATAGCAATGTAGTTTGATAAAGAATCTGGTTGATTTTGAAGTTTGAAAGTTTTTCCCTCCCCTCCTACGCATAGAAAATTTCTGAAAATTATACCGAACGTACGTAATTGGTCACTTCTAAAACAAATACCATCGACATAATCGTACCTCTCATATATGGGTCAGCAAGAAATTTAATCTTCAAAATTTCCGAAAAATAGTTGATTTTGAAGTTCGAAAATTTTCCTATCTTCTCATTCGTTTCCTGCTTTTATAGTCGATACGATTTCTATTAGATAAATATTCTTTTTACAGGTGTATGTATTTTTAGGGGTCACGCTTATCCTTACATGTACATAGGTATTTTGCCTACGGAATTTTTATTTTACCTTGATTTTCATGTGCAACTTTTCCTTTGATAATAATTAATAGTAATTTAATCGTTTTTGTCTTTCATTCATTTGCTGCTTTCATAGTCGATAAGATTTCAATCATGTTGGGTAAAAAGCCAAAGTAAATGTTCACCTAGAATTTAGTTTAAATATTATTCATATTAATTATAATAGTTGTTGATTACTTTCATAGATTTGGAAGGATATACCGAAAAATGTCAAATGTCAGCAAAAAATTTAATCTTTAGAAATACCTAGATAATGTTTGATTTTGAACTTTGACAATTTTTTCCTCGCCTCCTATGCATAGAAAATATCTGAAAATTGTACTGGGGGTAGCTAATTGGCCACCCTTCCAGTGGACACCATCGTCATACTCGTACCCCTTCTGTATGGTTCAGCATGTTCATGTTGTAATGTAATATTAAATTTGATATTACCCGCCCACTTATATTTACTTCCAGGACAACCCGGTACATAACACGATCAGATTCTATACCCCCTACTCAATTTAAGCTTCATTCGTGCCAACTTGCACAGTGTAAATTTTCCTAATGAAAATCCAAGACGAAGTTTATCTAGCTAGCTAACTTCAGGAAAATTAGTGCTTAATAGTGACCAAACGACCTCAAATTAAATGGGTTAAGATTTTAGTCCTCAAAGTTCAAGTTTACCATTCCCAGCGAAAACTCAAAGCTCATAGAACACCAAAAATTGTAAAAAAAAATTTCAAAAAATTTGATAAAAATGGTTTTAATACTGCAATTTCTATCCAAAATAATCAACAATCATAATTTTTCATCTCTATCCTCTTTTTAAGGAAGACCAGAAAAACGTTATTTTTCGAGCTGTTTGAAATATTTTGAAATAATTCGAAAAAATTTCAATTGAAATAGATGTAGTACGGTCCTCTTAATCTATTGAAGTCATCAGAAGCCTCTTTTCAATTCTACTGATTTTTTTCGAAGAATAAAAAATCAAAGGAGACAAACTCTACTAAATGTACATACCTAATTTCAAGTTTCTATCTCAAATTGGAAGGAAATTATGCGGTGAACAAACTCAAAAAATATTTTGGGGCTGGCTGTGAGGGGGTGCAATGAGGCTGAAATGTTGAGACTTTTCAAAAGGCGCATGTAGGGCTCCTGCTAAATGTACATACCTAATTTCAGCTTCCTAGATCAATTTGGAGAGGAGTTATGCGGCGAACAAACTCGAAAAATAAGAAAAACTGAGCAAAACCCCACATATTTGGAGCTGTGCAGGGGTGCAATGGGTCTGAAAATTCGAGACCTTCAAAAGGCACATGTAGGATCGCTGCTGAATGTACATATCTACTTTCAACTTCCTAACTCTATTTGAAGGAGTTATGCGAGGAACGAACTTAAAAAACTCTAAAAATGAAAAAAACCTGACCAAAAAACACATTTCAGAGGCTGTAGGGGGTGCAATGGAGTTGAAAAGTTGGGACCTCTAAAAAACGCATCTAGGGCCCCTACTAAATGTACATACCAAAATTTCAACTTCTTAGCTCATTTTGGCGGGGAGATAGTGGAGAACCTTCATATCGCCCCTCCTAATTGACCTAGGTTTATTTTTGGATAAGTTATACAACATTGGATTCTTTATCAATTAGTTCAAAAAGAAACAATTTTTTGTTTTTGGCCTCTCGGCTTCCCTTCCCCCAAAATGGGTAAAAATTGAATTTTTACCAAAGGTCATCTCCTCTCATATATATTTAATTCGCCGCCAAACTGAGCCGATTAACCGAATTGGGTCAGTATTGAGCAGAGTAAATGATTCTAATGTTCGGAGAAAAAAATGAAAATAAAAATAAACATTTGACATAGCCAAAAAATATCTTAATGATTTTTTTAGGATCCGAAAATGGATTTTGTTGGTATCCCTCCCCCCTCCCTAACCACCGTTGGCTAATAGACTGTAATAGCCTGGTTTTCATTGTCAATATGACATAGAAAATCAGGCTAAAAATACTGAAAAAATTTTCTTCGGAAAAAGAAAACCATGTAAATCATATAAAGTAATCTATCCAATTTTTCAATTTGTTTTCCACAACAAAAGTGTCGTCGTTTTTCCTTAGGTTTTGAAATTTTCAAACATTAGCTCCACACCTCAAAATCAGTTCAATTTTAGATAATCTACATCGAACAATGGTAAGAAAATCATTCACACTTTTCTGTACTTATGCAGGAAAGATAAAAATAGTCAACTTTTTACTTCTTCATCGAAAACTCGATACGATTTTTTTTTCTGGCAAATAACCAACCGAATTAAAAGCTTACAAGATGTACATATGAGAATACATTCTAAGCCGATCATTCAGTTCGATCTTAAGGCACTTTCCACTTCCTTCAAACAGTCTTGAAAGTCACACAAATCGTCACACTTTATTCTAAACCCCTTTAAGCGCAACCTGCGGTACTTATTTCAGTGGTAGAAAAAAAAATCTTGCAAGATGCGATTCTCTTGGCTACTGTTTGCATAAATATTTGGAAATACCTTCTCGAACTAGTTTCTATACGGTTTGAATTCCCACGACGGCGACGTGACTTGAAATATAAACCAGATTCTGGATACGATTCCTTCTGGTCCATACTCCAGAAATTGGTGACTCTCCGGGCGATTTTCGTTTTTCGCAGGGTCATCTTGTTCATCACCATTGATCGACATTGCGGTTTAAAAAGAATCATCGTCATTGTAGCCAATCCAATGGATAAACAATACAATCGAAGACGATTTACAAAAAAAAAAAATACATATATATGTATATAACTAAGACGACAATGACGTAAATCCATTTTATAGCATTAGATTTGGATACTTTTCATGTACATTGTTTAAAATCTAATGACAAATTATACGTTTATTCGTTTCGCGCCCTTTTTAACCAATTTTGTAGCGATGATAATTTTTCAAAGCGTGAAATATGAGAATTTAAAGATATACGCTTGTGTAGGAGGATGTTGTTTGAATGGTGCAGTTTTTCACGACGTAGTTTTAAATTCTACGTATAACCAATATTTCGAATAATTATGTCGAAGTCGAATTTTATACGCGCACTGTAGTAACATGATACGAACAGGCGAAATCTGAGATATATTTTTTTTTACGAGGGTAACAGCCGACTAAAAAATTATTCCTCGTTAAGAAGTTTGGCGAATTTATTTTCCTTCTTTGTTAAAATATTTGCGAATTGATTATTTCCACGCTAACAGAGCGAATATACACAAAAATTAGGTTAGGATAGATCAGTACGATGGGATAAATTATAATTTGGGAACCACTTTTGCAAATTTATTCGCTCGATTTATGCGTAATGTCTGGCACGACAGACGTACGAAATTATTAAAAATTAACCGGCGGCAGATGTTATAGGGTAATTTTTAATACAGTACGATTAATAAATGAAGCCTGACCTGCAGCTCTAAACACATTGGTGAACCTGATAAGACTTGGAAACAAAACAGATCTCCAAGTCGAAGTGTTAACACATACGAATACGTAAATCAGCTATTGCTAGACAGGTCTGTCTAAAAATAATTTACTCGTGTGATCTCAGCTTTTATTTTAAACTACCATCATTGACAGAACAAGACCGAAACGAGCTATAATTAAATTATCGTCGTATCAAACAATCGAATTTCTTTCCACAGCCGAATAACAACGTACCGATTACGTCGAGATTATTGAAATCGGTTGGATACGTTCAAGTATTCAGGTATAATAAATAATCTATCCACTCAGCATAATTATGAAATAATTTTATCAAGACGGCAAATTATTTGTTTACCTGTCCCGTTATCGACATAATTGTACGAGGAAATACGACTAGTCATAATTTTGTAGATCGAATACTCGAATAAGATATTCGTCTATTATATTCAAAATAATTGTCAAAGAGTTTTGCAAACTTTACGAGTACAAAAATTTGCATTATCCGAGTCGACAGTACAGTACATTGACAAAATGCCAAATACTATTTTACTATTCTCTGGCTAGCACAGTTTGCCAGAAGAATAGAATTTTTTAGTCGGAATAATTATATCAGATATGGTGTAAAATATGCGCTCGAGTACCTGATGTAGAGCCGATAATCCGTCTACATTTGAGGTATCGATATCAGCTCCGACATTGAGTAGCTTCAAAACTTCTTCTTTATCACCAGAAGCACAGGCAGCTAAGAATACGCATTCCAAAGAGAATTGTATCTTTTTGGATCTATCTCGAGGTGTGCCGGATTCACGATTTGTTTCAGATTCTTCCCAACGTTTGAGTTGTTCCGCTCTTTTAAAAAGAGCAGAACTAGAACGATTTTCAACCGACATATTCACAGATTAGGTATCGACACTCCGTCTAACACATATAAGCCATTCACGAAAACACATAATTACACCGTAATTTCATTTAAATCACAATACACCGCGTAAATCAAACGAATAACTAATTTATTAATCGTTAAAATATGTACATTTCGAAAATTTCGAACATTTAACACTCGCGATCAACGACGATAATAAAATGTAGCTTAATGAACGTAAGTATAGTTAGTTTTTTAGTTAACTCCAGAATTAAAAAATGGTTCGTGTTTTATCAATCGATTTTAAAATCGATGTTACGTATCGAAAGTCGGAATGTGCTTTCCTTGCGTACCTATTTTATTCCGTTTTCAATTGCTATTTTTACTCGTTTAAGGGCTTGAAAATGTGTAAATTTGTATTATATTTCGTATATATTATTTTTATTAATATATTTGTTCATTTAATTTGAAAATTTCTTTTATTTAATTGAAAAATCTACTTTAACGTTTCCTAAAATTACCTACTCAAAAGATTCGTGTCTGCGCACCTGTTTTGTTGTCATAGTGATAAGAAAAATTAATGAAAATAAAAACTTGAAAATTTTTCAAAAAAATTCAAGTTTTTGCAAAACTTTACTCGTTTTTCTCGTTATTTTTTTAAAAAGATATTTCGAAAAGTGTAAAATGTCCGTCAGTAGCGATTATTTCTCCGATTACGAAACTCAGCGCTCAAATGAACAAGAAGAGAGCGTTGAAGAAAGCAACGAAATTAATTTTGAAATCCTGCATCCCGAGAACCCGTTGATGATAAAATTTCAAAAAGCGTTGAAAAACCTGCTCGAAAATAAGATTCAAAAATTTAATCTAGAAAACAATGCCTTGGTAAGTATTTTGTAATCATTTACACCCTGTTTCTAGCGCTTGCTACTTGGTACAAGAAAAACTTCAGTGATACTGTTGATCTTTAGAAGTATTTTCTCAAGTGTATATTACTTTAATTTTAACAGGAACAAGAAATCAGAACTGTAAAAAAGGAAATTCAGACTTCATCTGATGTATTACACGATCATAAAACTGAAGTCGATAAACTACGAAAATTGATAGAACAAAGTAACGAATCAATATCAAATTTGATCCAAGAGAGGCAACGAGAAGAACAGGAATTAAAACACGAAACAGAGAAACTCAACAAAGAATTGGCTGAGCTGAAAGAATGTGAAAAGACCAGTAAGAAAACATGTTAGCGATATAATAAAATATTTTCCAATATTGTTTTTTGACCGAACGATGTATCTTTTTTTAGATATCGAACTAACGAATAAACTTGAGTCACAAACTAACCTGCTCCATCAGCTCAAACAATTTGAACAAAAACAAGGAGCTTCTTTAGCAGTTCTGGGTCAGTTAATTTCCAAAGACAAAGTTGAAAAGAAAGCGAAATTAATTGAAAAAGAGAAACAGGTACAGTACGGTTTGATTTCAAATCAAAAGTAAATTTTATTTTTCAGATATTTCTTTGAAATTCTTACTATTTTAGGATTACATTTTAATGAGACTTGAAAATGAAGTATTTAAAATACAAATGCAAATAGAATCGTTTAAAAATCAAATAAAAACCGCTTGTTCAGAATTAGCTGTTTTGAGAGAAAATTTATCAGAACGAGAAAATGAATTTCAAATTGAAAGTCAAGACAATGCTAAGCTTTTAAGCATCTGGAAAAATTTAGTAGATTTGGTTTCTAAACGTGATCAAAAATATTCAGATTTGAAAAAAGAATTCGAGTAAAATGTTTTATTTTCCTCGCACCGCTATAGTTTTTGCACCATTAACTTGGAAGTTTTGTGCTTAATAACTTTTTTTTTTTATTCAGGGAACTAGATACTGAACACAAATCGCATAAATTGGAACTTGGTAATTATGAAAAAATGATAGAAGAAGCAATGTCCAAAAATGAATTTTTAACATCAATCAAAAGTCGTAGAGAGGAGTCATTGAGAAAAATTCAAAGAGAATGTCATGATATGATGCAACGTAAAAAGGAATCGGAAGAAGAAATCTGCAAATTGACCAGTATGATTGAATGTACAGAAAAAACTCTCAAGGAAACAACCGAAGTAAGCACAGAAATATGTTAAAACATAAGTGAATATGAAACATTGGCTCGAATTTATTTCTTCTCAAAATCATTGACAGGAAGAACGAAGCTTGGAACAAGAAAAAGAAAAGCTTCAAAACACCATCAGAAAACTTAACATTGAAAAATATAAACTGGAAGAATCGATTCTTTTAAATGTACAAGAGGAAATGATCTCTAATAAAGAAGCTTCTAAATTATACAGCGAAATCAAAAAAATAAGAGAAGAAATAAAACAAAAAGTACGTATTAAAATTTTAATTTTTGAACGAAACATGTAAATTAATTCGTGGATTATCTTCAGGAAATACTTGTAAAAGAAATGGAAGAAAATTATCACAACAATGCAAAAGATTTAGAAATCAAACAAAAAGATCTTGAAATGAGTAAAATGTGTGTTGAAAAGGAAAAAGCAGCAATTTTTTCGCTAGAAGAAGAATACAAGAAAAATCAAGAATACTTAGATCACCTTAAGTTGGATGTGAAGCAACAAAATTGTGCTATAGATATCAAAAAAAAAGAAATAAAACAGTTGAAGGAAAAAGTATTGATATTTTGTAAACATCTTTGAAAAATAACTTTATCGATGTCCAATCTAATGGAAAATATTATTTTATAGTTCGTCTCGACAGAATTAGGAGATAGAATTCAACAAAAAGAAGAAGATGTAAAAGATATCTTAGAAAAAATAGAACAAAAGAAAAAAATGTGGATTAGGAAGCAGAATGAAATATTATTACTGTCTGAGAAAAAATCGCGTTGTATTAACGAGCTGAATGAATTAAGAAAAAGTAAGAATCCTCAGTAAAGCCAAGATTTCATTCGATGAAAAAATGTACTCGTGATAGAGAAAAATTAACGTTTAATAATTTAAACCTCTTCTATTTCAGACGTAAGTTTATTCAAACAAAGTTTACAGAGGTTAGATAGAGAAATTTTCAAAGCAGAAATGGAAAGCAAGCAAATTGACAAAACCACTGAATTTTTATTCAATAGAATTTCAAAATTGAATAGCGAATACAGCGAGAAAAAACGTCAAGAAGAGATACTCGATGGTGAAAATTACGTTTCTCAAAACGAAGTACTCGAAAAACTAAAGGTTTACTATTTAATTTTCATTTCAACTCGCGTAAAATTGATAAAAAATCATTTTTTCAACATGAATTATTATTTTCTAGGAATCAGAACGTGAAACTGTAATTACCGTAGAAGAAATAGAAAATTTAGAAAAAACTAAAAAGTCGTTAGAAGATGAAGTACTCCAATTACAACGAGAAGATCTCGAATGGGAAAAAAAGATCAAATTAGCCAACGAAATGAAACGTAATATAATGCAAGACGAAAGCGAAAATGGTGATATCGGTACTATGAAAACTGAAATTCACAGAATGGAGGTTAATTTGCCATTTTCTACGTGCTGAAGGTAATCGCGTCAACGAACTTTCAGTTTATTTATTAATTTTTCTCTACAGATAAGATATGCTCAGTTGAAAAAAGCTCAAGATAGTTTAATGTCAGATTTAGAATCGTGCGTTACAAAACGAGACAACATAATTGATAAAAACATCGCCAAAGAGAAAAATAAAAAAAGTTGTATTAAAGTTGAGAAATCACTTTCCACCAAAATACGAAATCTTCAAAACAAAATTAAGAAAATGGAAAAGGTAACAGTTGTAATATTTAACTTCTTCTACCTGATAATTTATTCAACTCAATTCATGTTTAATATTTAGGAATTGAAATGTCATCAAGAAGAGTATGAGGTGTTAGAAAAAGAAAAAATGACATTGGTAGAGCAAGTGAAAAAAACCGAATTGGAAATCGAACAGCTTGAGCATTCAAATGAAGAAATTGATAATAAAATTAAAGAAGCTTTATTAGAAAAACAACGAGTATGTCTACTTATCCATCAACTTTTCTAATCCGGGCGAAATAATCTTATTCGGTTTTTTCTTCCATAATATTAAATATAAATATTTCCTGTCCGTAGAATTTGGAAGTGTTGGTCAGTAAACAAAAGTTAGCAGATTTCTTGTACTCGGTGAAAAATGGAAAAATCAAAGGCTGCAATCGTGATGAAGATGTGATACAGAATAATTATTTGAAACATAAGTCTTTTAATGCTGATTTATGCAGTGTTCTGGAATCACTTTGTGATGATTTTCCGCATTTAAAATCTGAAATTATTCCTATTTTAAATACTGCTCAGACATTATCTTTATAATATAATTTATGTTTACTTGAGGTATTTACTTATATCTTGAACTTTGTTCTTATGGTAGTATAATTCATATTGAATTGCTCGTAGATGCGATGAAAAGACAACAAGACAAGTACTTGGTATTATGTAAAAATAATAATTGCTTTAAAATAAATTCTGTTTAAATCAATTCATAAGAAATTGATCAACTTCTTTGTTGAACTAAATGAACGAAAAATGAGAACTGAAATTTTTACTTTAAGAAGAGATAGTTTTCGGAAAATAAAATTCGTCCAAAACCTCCACATTGAACTCTACAAACTGGTACTCGAATAATTCATTTCTGTACTTTACATCAAACACGAATTAAAATTTACCAATCTGGCCACACTGTTTTCAACTGATTAATTTCAATTCTAGAGTTTGACAACAAGAGACCGAGTAGTGAAGTGTTTTTCATCATAATGTCTCGTTGGTTTTAATTATAATTTCGCGTTTTGTTTAAAAAGAAATCAAATGATCAAAGTTTTGTGATAATTATAGTGTTTTTTATTTGCGTCAAATTC
This sequence comes from Ferrisia virgata, assembly GCA_900060175.1. Classification (NCBI taxonomy): domain Eukaryota; kingdom Metazoa; phylum Arthropoda; class Insecta; order Hemiptera; family Pseudococcidae; genus Ferrisia; species Ferrisia virgata. Next base: position 19,407 of record FIZR01023360.1, on the reverse strand, counting down.
TTTCGTATGTGTGTTCATTGAGAAGTTCGTTTCACTAATTTGCAGTGCGTGTTTGTGTACTTATTTTCTAATGTTGCCAATGGATATCTCACTTTCTACTTAAAACTACAATTCAAAATCACTTACTAGTTGATGAATACAGGTAAGAAATTAATCATATACCGTGTATGGTAATGTCTCATCTAATTATTCCAAAAAAATTAATGAAAATAATAGAATATTGTGAAGTATTTACCATTCACTTCACAATGAATGTAGGTGTTTCCAGTATAATCGTCAAGGTATATTAAGTCATCTAGCTGTATGCATAAAAGAAGTAAACGATGTACGGATAATACCTTTTGTTATGAGAACTAGTTGGTTTTATGAGTACGATGTAATTGTTGTCATTAACCACATTTTCATCAATAACTTTAAAAATAATGAGTAATCGTTAGATTTTTAGAATGTTATCTCTTTGTTGCGTTATCTGTATACGATTGCTTTGTATGAATTGAAAATAAGAGGTTATCTTTTCAAAGCTTCCTACTCCTGATAAACTACCTTTAGATGTAAATAAAAATTTACTATGATCTTATCCGCTATTCCGTTCGATAAGAGTCATTCTTAAAGTTCGAATTCGAATTTAATAATGGGATCGAATGTTCTATGACCGGACAAGCACAATGAGAAGAGTATTAGCACCTATTCGATCCGTAGGTGTTGGAAAAAATAAAGTAAAAATAAAAAAGTTATATACATCGAGTAGAAGAAGAAGAAGAAGCATATCTATGAAATCATCGATGCGTTGAATAATTGTTCGTTCGGTAATTCGTCGCAGAGACTGAAAAAAAAAAATTGGAAAATAATATGAAACAGTTTTCATCTAGTTTAAAATGATAAGTTACATTTATTCCATACCGAGCGACCAACGTGTTAGTATGTTTTGAAGTTGAAAGCGCAATTTTCTGAAGAGAAAAAATTTTCTCGATATGGGTCAATGTTATATGCAGCATGTAGGTCATCTTGACGTCATCTTTTGAAAAAATAATAGGGTGTTGATTGAAAAACCTCGGTGTATTTTCGATTAGACTAGAAAAACGAACACGATGCGTTTTGAAAATTACGTCTTGGCGAGATGAAGCGATCATAAGATGAGGAAAACAATACGAAGATGGGACGACTAAGCTACGTAGCCAACTTGGTCGACTTCTCGAATCAACTTCGTGACCTAAACCATGGTAATTATTAGCTATACATTTTACCATATCAATGTCACCATCCTACTACCGATTGGTTGCTCAATGTAGATTATTTTGTAATGCACGAACAGATTAATCGAGTGTAAGAGGAATGAAAATTCCGGCTAGGATAAGTTCGATACGTATAATCCTCCTTGTAACAATCGAATTGGTTTCGTAAATATTCCAAAAAAAAAAAAAAAAAAAAAAAAAAAAAAACACGCCGACATGTTCATGGAACGTTTGTGTATTTGTTTGAGTAGCGTGCTATGTACGTGTTTTATTTAACTTTCGACTCGACGACGGACGTGAGGATAACCAATAAAAATGCTAATCTTTTGACGATTCTTTGAAGTAATCAAAATTTTGTAGATTATTTTCAAAGATAAATCCCAAAGCGATGGGTGGATTTGTTTGATTACAACGTTTGAATTACATATAAAGGTGTTTAGTTTAAATTACCTCGTTAAAATCGTTATTATTGGTATTTTAATATTTTTCTACCCAAAAATCCATCCCAAGGTAAACATGGGAATTGATTTTTGTACGCAGAGATTACGAAAAAAAAAAAAAAACAAGCAAACGCATTTCGTATATTTGAAGTACGAATATACACACGTTCCAAAATGAGAACTAATTTCGACCCTTTGTATTTTTCTTGCATGTGTATTTTGTTGTTATTGCATTTCGAATATTGGAACTCTGTGTGTAGTGTATTCTCCGAAAAAAAAAAAAAAAAAAAAAAAAAAAAAACATGTTTTGTCCCTACATTGAACGATTCAAGTTGGTCTGAAGCTCTGGGCTGAAATAGCCTATTAAATTGATTATCGATTTAATATACGAGCAAACATCTTAAGTGAATTCTGTGTACAAGTGGTCCCAAGAGGATTACATTTTTTCGTCGTGTATACGTTCGGAGAACCTTTGCCAACTCGTAAATACAACCCGATTTTATGTTTCGAAAAAAATATTCAATTCGATAAAAGATACATGCAACAGAAATTGTAAAATCCATCTCTTTCGAAAATAAAATTCATCTGTACAGAATATTAAGCCTGATTTGCTGTGTCATATTGTCAATGAAAACCATGCTATTCCGGTCTATTGACCTACGGTGGATCAGGGAGGGTAGGATATGAACAAAATCCGTTTTAGGGTCTTTGAATACCATTACGAGCATTTTTGGCCATGTCAGATATTCATTTTTATTATTTTATTATTTTTTTTTCTCCCACTGAAACTAAAAATTATTTGGTCAGCTCGATATCGACCAAAATCAATCAAATTTGAAAAATAGGCTTTGGTTGGGGGCCGATTTGATATTCTAGTGTGGAGATGACCTGGGGTCAAAATTCAGTTATGTTTGAATTTGGTTGAGAGGATGCTGAGGGGCAAAAATCGTAAAAATCGTCCCTTTTTAAGCCAATCGATAGACAATTCAAAGTTGTGAAATATATTCAAAAATCAGCATCTTAAAGGTACCAGAGTTTTCCTCTTTTTTGACCTTGAAAATTGGCTCTCTCCAATCTTCCCTCCAAATTTAGCTACGATGTTAGGAAGTTGAAATTTAGTATGTTGGTATTGGAGTCTGTCAAAAAAAAGACTTGGTAAGGTTCATAGATGTGCCTTTTGAGTGTTTCGATTTTTCAAACCTATTCCTTCCCTTTATAGCCCCGAAATGTGCTGTTTTGGGACGAGTTTTCTCATGTTTTGAGTTTATTCTTCGCATAACTTCGCTCCAAATTGAGTTAAGAAGTTGAAATTTGTTATGTAACTGTAGTACAGATCCCATATATACCTTTTGGGGGTTTCGACTTTTCAACCTCCTTACCGCCCTAAAAATGTAGTTTTTTTGGGCGGTTTTCCTCATTTTTTCCAGTTTGTTCCTTACGTAAGTGCCCTCCAATTTGATCTAAGAGATTGAAATTTGGCATACAGATTTAGTATAGGTCTTAGATGTGTTTTTTGGTGGTTTCGCCTCTTCAATCCAATATCCACCTGTACCTCTGCCAGAGATGTGGTGAAGGTGTATTCTTGACGAATAACTGGTCGTTGAAAATGGAAGGGGGCTTTTAAAATTCATAGCTAATACAGTTGAAAGAAGGAAATAGGAAAAAAAACAAAAAGAATTCATTTTTAAGCTATATTTTCGAGTACATACTCGATCCAGCGAATAAAGTAATGTGAGGGGGGGGGGGTAACACCACCATTACCACTCCCGAGCGATTTTTGGCATTTAGAGCTTAGAAGTACGTCAATATACCAATTTTCCAATCCCTAACCTTCGATATTGTGCAAAATTTTTGCCCTCGTTTTGCTTGAGGTATATAATATTTAAAACAAATTCATTCCCCCCCCTCCCACCTCTTCAAAACTCGGTGGGTGTGTAAATTTCATCCCTTCAGAACAAAAAACTTGTGAATTTTTTTCTTTTATGCTAATTTTTTCTCATAAAACGCCTGAAAATGCAACATTTTTTCAAAATTAATTCATTAGAGACTCGCTTCTTTTTTTCTCTCACATTTATTATGAAAAGTTCTTAACTGTTTTAAACGAATTGTACAAATTTACAAAGATTCACCAATCACGTAGAAAGGAACGTATTACTTGTAATGGCGTAAACACCTGTGTGAGTGGTGGGGTAGCGGGGGGGGGGTCGCTTTGAAATGCGTCCAAATGTTGATTTTCTGACCCTTTATACTCAAAATGTTCTAAATTTTCGCCCTCGTGTCGCTCCGAGTATTTTTTTTCCAGGAAAAATTTTCAGTCCCCTCCCCTCCCCCAATGTATAGAATCCTAGTACGATTTTGCTTCTGATATAGGGAGGGAAATTCAGTTGAGATGTTGAGGGGGTTCGTAGTTGACGTAGGGAGATCCCTGATTAAGAATATGTGAGGCTCGAAGCTGATAGCAGCGTTGGGAGCCCCCGTTTCCCACTCCCCTCCCCAATCAACGTAATTCTTCATTCATTTAGTAAGCGCATAAAATTCAAAACGTTGGTATAAAAATGAATGTACTCGAATATTTTTCAAAACTAATTGCGAGATGAACAATGTTCAGGAATGCAATTTCGGCTTTTTCAAGAAGAAACGAGAGGCCATAAAAAATGTCAACTACAATCATAAAATTTTCAATTTAAATTCAACTTAAGTATTTCCTCGTTTACCAATGATGAGTTCAGTGGCAAGGTTGTACGTATCTGAACGAAGCGAGAGCTAAAATGTCCGGGAGAAAACTCATTTTTAATGGCCCCAAGAATGTATTTTTGGAAAAATTTGGTCAATTTATGCATCCTCTGATTAGAGTGTTGATGTTTGAGCTGGTTTCTCCGTTCAATAAGTAATATTGATACTTAACTATAAAATAAAAACTACTAACTGCCTGTGCGAATCAAAGGCGAAATTTTTCTGATATTTTTATGCGCAACGCTTTTCTTCTTAGACTAAAGGTTTGACCTGTTGAAAAAACATGATTGAAAATACCGAATAGGGCCCCTAACAGGGGGCAGTCTCCCCCTAATCCGAGCCTACCACAACCACTGTTGAATAAAAAACATCCGAGAGTGCTTCTTTTTCTATTCCACGCGTAGACAATTCGGATATCTTCATAATTCGCGAAAATTAGGCTCAAAAAGCATGGCAATGCGATGATTTTTTTCTTCCATTGTATGCGTAAAGTTTTTCGTATTCTTCCATCCTTTTCACAACCATGTAATGTACGCCTGATCATTATTCTATAGCACAATCGCCGACATACCTGTATCACTTCTCGTCACCTCAAATAGCTATATCAAGATAACCATCGAACGTTGTTGTTTTTCATAACACATCGCATCGTCTTCTGTGGTGTATAAAAATATTCCACGAAATGCGAATAATTTCGCGGAGGTTGCTAGTGCGTAGGAAGTTTTTAAATATCTCGCCAATCGTCACGTTGCCCTATGGTAATGTGAATTTGGTCAATGTTCCAGTATTTTCTTATTTTTTTCCAACTAAAATTACTGTTTCACGTTCGCAGTACTCTTTTTGACTTTTTCTGCACGGTGTTCGTTATTAGCGTATCTTGAATGTATGCTCTTGCTCCCTCCTTCTTTACAATGTTTTTTACGAGAAAAAAATCCTCTTTGTTTGCATTTTCTAGCTGACGCTGTAGAATATTCCCTGTTCTCTTAGGTGTATGCGTACGATAACGAGTGTTAGTCAAGGTTTCGCAGAAAATCACGTATACGTTTAGTTCTTCATATGCATACGTACGTATAAGTATAAAGTGAGTACGTACGTCACACCCTTTTGATGTATTTTGTATTCAGCTGAATCGATTAGTGAAATGTTCCTTCCGCCATATCCGATTGGTGAAGCAGAAAAGCTCGATTGGAAAATGTTAAAATTTTGACATATCAGTCGATTCATTGGGAATTACTTGGTTCTACAAAAAAAAAAAAGGATACGATGTTATTTGATTTTTAGACAAATGTTGGGAAAGTTTGGAAAATGTGTTACTGTCCGCCAAGTTAGATAATAAATTAAATCAAAATGAAAAAACCGAAGTTATACGAATTTACAATCATATGAGTCATTACTACCTCAATTTCGAGAACGGTACACCTTTTAGCATGAGTTTTTTTTTCGTCATATTATCAAAGAATACTAAGCTACGATGGTCCATTAATCTAAGGTGAATGCATTAATAGAGAGAATATCAACAGAATTCATTTTGTGATCCTAGAAAATCAGTAAAACCATTTTTAGGTATATCAGATATTTCTCCTTTTTCCTCTCGATACCCACCGAAATGGCTCAGATTCGGATAGTAAGTTTAGATCGGCGATGAATTAAATATATGAGAATGACTTTGGGTCAAAATTCAGTCATATTGAAATTTTGGGGAGAGGATGCTATGGGGCGAAAATTGGAAAAATTGTTTGGTTCCTAAATCAATCCATAGAGAATCGAAAGTTGTAAAAATATCCAAAAATCAGCTTCCTCTTTTCGACCTTGAAAAGAGCTCCTTTCTTTGTCCAGTACCTCCTCGAATCAAGCTAGAAAGCTGAAATTCAGCTTGCAGATCTAGTAAAGGTTACAAATGTGTTTTTAAGGAGTTGAATTTTTCAATCCGTCTTGTAATTCTTTGTAGCACTAAACGAGTGGATTTTTGGATATATATTTTTTTTTTCAAGTTTTTTCGGCCTGCCAGTGTCCTCTTTATGCTTATAAATATTTTAAAATCGTGCTAAAAAAGCGAATACTTTTTAAAAGTTTTTGGACGAATTTAAAACGAGAATTTGGAAAATTGATATTATGAAGCGGATTTGTCGAATTATGGGTGAAACAAGATCAAGGTGTGTTTTTTCATGTGCGCGATCCAAAATGTCGTCACATAGTACTCGAATGATGAATTTTACGCTATATTTATTTGCTTTGGCTCAGCAGTCAACATATTAACGCTAACAATGTAGAATATTGGATACGACTACCTACTAATTTCGCAGATGCATTTACGTTGTCTCGAGGTTATGCAAATAAACATGTACTCTATACCTTTATGAGAGAAGATGAGCCGACTTCTTTGTTTAGAAAAAAAAAAAAGACAGACAAGAAACATGATGAAGATGACATAATGTCTCGGGTGAACCGAATTTTCTAAATTACGTAATCGTGTGCAGAACTTTTATTTTGCGTCTGTTTTATTTTTATTTTTTTTTTTGTCTAAATAATTAGTTTATTATTAGAATGGAGATTTTATTGTTGATTTTACATAAATTTTATTTACCAATTTTATTATCTTTTTAGTGATAATAATATTACTTTGAAGAGAAAGAGAAAGGATCAAAATATCAAAAAAAACCTGTATGCTATTTGCCCTCTTTCTTGGAATAAAGCAAGCAACACTCTGGGATATTACTTTTGTTTTGCATATCTAAGATCACTACTGAACCTATATACCAAATTTCAACCCCCTAGATCAATTTAGAAAGGAGGTGCAATGGGGCTAAAAAGTTAAAACCCCCAAAGGGCACATTTAGAACTCTAACCAAGTTTACATACCAAATTTCAACTTCCTAGCTCAATTTGGAGGCGAGATACGAAAAATAAGAAAAACTTAGCAAAGAATTACATTTTCGGAGCTGTAGGGGGGTTACAATGAGGTTGAAAAGTTGAAACCTTCAAAATGTACATCTAAGACCACGACTAAATGTATGTGTGAAGTTTCGATCCTTTGCTAAAATTTGGAAATGAGATATAAGTGAAACAGTCTTTTTTGAAAGTCAAAATAGGAAACTATCATATCTGGTTATGTCTCAAAAATTACAAATATTAAAAATTTTCATAAAAAACTGAAACTTATTTTACAACCCATTTTTCAATTGCTTAGTTACTGACTTGAGACAATTTGTTTCAGTTTTTACGTTTCAAGGTACAATTTTCGAATTTTTAACTTTTGGAACCCCTGACCTGACGGAAATTATTAGTAAAGAAACTTTGCTTATTTATATTGAAAAATTAGTTCATAACGAGTAATTTGTGCTATTAAACAACCTCTTGCCTCTTCCCCGTCGAAAGTTATAAACCTAAACGTGAAACGAGCTAAGGCTGCTATTTTCACAACATTGGGTACCTTTAAAACGAGCTTGCAGGTCGATCTTAAACATGTGATGGCAGCTTCGGAGTCGGAGAGAGGTCCACTTTTGATCAGAATATATCAAAAGTTTAAAGCTGCTCAGCTTCAAAATTTCGCATCTTTGAAACGAAACAGGATTTGATGCCCGTACTAAGACTGATTCATGAATATATTACGCAACATTGGATTCTCTATCGATTGGTTTCAAAAAAAAAAAAACAATTTTTGCTGTTTTAGCCTGTTAGCGCCCTCCCCATACCCCAGTAAATTTGTGCTTAACTGAATTTTGACCCGAAGTCATCCCTATTCAAAAAATATCTAATCCACCGTCAATCTAAGTCTATTATTCAAAGTCCAATTTTGATCGGTATTTTTTAGCTCCGGTAAAAAAAAATAAAAAAAAAGTTTCAGCCTAATTTTTGTGACATATTACAATCATGAGAATCGAAAAAAAACATCGCTTCGTGATACTTCTTTCTTAATTAGCATTGCAGGTGGGAACGGTTCAATGGGGCTAATAAGTCGAAACCCCCAAAAGGCACATCAAGGGTCCCTACAGATGAGACAAATTTAAATTCAGCTTCCTGGCAAAATTTGTGGGGGAGTTATACGAAGAACAAACTCTTAAAATTAGAAAGATAGACCAAAAAACTACATAATCAGGGCTGTGAGGGGGTGCAATGGGGTTGAAAAGTCGAGTCTCCTAAGAGGCACATTTAAGACCCCTATTTAATGTACAATGTACATACCAAATTTCAACGAACTAGCTAAATTTTAAGGGCAATTATGCGAGGAACAAACTCGAAAAATAAGAAAAAACGACCAAAAACTCACATTTTTGGGGCTCTAAGGTGTTGAAATGGAGCTGAAAAGTCGAGACCTCTAATAGGTAAATTTAGGACCCCTATTTACTGTACATGCCTAATTTCAAGTTCCTAGCTTAATTTGGAGGGGAGTTATGTGGGGCACAAACTCATAAAACTAAAAAAATGAGAAAAACCTATTAAAAAACCACTTTTTTGGGCCTGTGAGGGGCTGCAATGGAGCTAAAAAGTCGGAACTCCCTAAAGGCACATCTAAGGCCCTGACTAAATGTACGTACTAAATTTCAACTCCTAGCTCAATTTGTTGGGGAGATAGGGAAGGAACAGCACTTTTCAAGGGCAAGTAGGGGGAAAATCTCCATATCTCCCCTCTTAATTGACTTGAGATGTTGATTTTTGGATATGTAATATATAACTTTTGATTCTATATCAATTAGCTTAAAACGAGGTTATGTTTACGGTTTTGACCCCTCAGCACTCCCTCCACCCAGTTGGGGCATAGCTGAATTGTGATCCAAATTCATCCCCACTCATATATATCTAATCTGTTGCCAAACTGAGTCGATTGACCGAATTGGAGTATTTTAATATTCGGGTGAAAAAAATAAATAAATAAAAATGAATATCTGACATGGGGAAAAATTGCCTTAATGGTCTTCTTGGACCCCAAAACGGATTTTGTGGATATCCCCCCTTCCCATCCGCGTAATAGCATGGTTTTCATTGACAATATGACATATAAAATCAGGGTGATGAAAAATTGGAAAACAATTTTTAAAAATTAAAAATTAAAAAGAATAGAAAATAAAGAAATTAGAAATAAAAATAAATTGAAAAAAATTAAAAAATAAAAAGAATAGAAAATAAAGAAATTAAAAATAAAAAAAAAACAAAATTAAAAGTTAAAAGAATTAAAAAATAAAAAAAAAGAATTAAAAAATGGAGAATATGAAAAAAATGAAAAAATAAACGAAATAAATTTGTATTTGAAAAGACCCAAAATGTTCTCAGCGTTCTAAAAACCGAGAACGTATTTTATTGATACTCCCCCCCTCCTCCATCCACCATAGATCGATGGTCCACAATGCAGTCTGTTCAGTTTAAAAAGATGCCTGGCTCATCTATGAAGAATGGCTATTAACTAATAGGATGTCTTGAAATCAATTTTTATGTCATTTTATAGATTAACGAGTATTGTTTACTAATTAGACAGTGATCTCTTTGATTTGAACGGACTATAGCTTCGTGGCATTCCCAATGTGACATAAAGCAGGCTAAAGACAGTCGAAAAATTGATTCCTAATAGATTTAAAGATTAGAATTTTTATCGACCTTAGTACATATCAAACTTTTAAGAGGTATTATGGTATGATGGCTATGCAAATTTGGAATTATCTCCTCAAAATATCGTGAGTTGTAGGGTGAGTTTCGGTAATTCAAGCGTATGGGAGATTACTTCTACTCAATGATTTTATAGAAAAGGCTTCGATCCCCACTACTTACGTTCATCATAATTTTCATACAAGCTGAGCTTACGTAAAATTATATGATTATTGTAATATCACATCTGATGGCTTATATGACGCGACGCATTAGAGTATATAGGTAGGTACTGTACACGTTGATGGTGGAGTGCCAAGGTGACTTCAGTAATCTAGTACATATATCACATACGTAGAAATTAGCAGATATTTATTCGAAAATTACATAACTCAGCATTATAGTATGTTGTATTTGGCGCGATAGTATCGGATTAGCATTGCGGAAAACATTAGTATACGGTTGTTTTTATCGCACCATTAAACCATTTAATCTTATTACGATGTGAAAATGCGAGAAAGCACATTGTTGCTTTGGTATGCGTTATTTTTAGTTTCAGAGGCTACATGCCAAAGATGCAATTTCGATGTGATGCAAAAATATAAAAAATCACCAACTGAAATAAAATCGATCAAAATTTTTATTCGACATGATACGAATACGCGTATTGGCTGTAATTTATATTTCACCCAAGCAAGTACCTTTAGCATTACAATAGATAGGAGGTATGTAGTTGTGATGTATATGGAAAATCATACAGGGAGATTTTAATCATTGATAATGTTAACGTTATGCTTCTGGTTTACGTCATTCGGTCGAGCGACGACGTGCTACGAGTTGTTCACCTTGCTGAGTACATCGACAATAATGCTTCCGTTATTCAATGGACCCGTAATTGTAGAAAAATTTTCACGTGTGTTTACAAGCATAATTTAGTAAGTATGTTATTTCGAGTTGGCAAAATATTTTTCCCATACCGTCTCGAAATTACGTACTACTGGCAAGTATTCTACGTGTGGCTTGGGTAAAATTTGCAGCCTGTTCTATGCGGTTTTCAATATTTTTAGTTAGTCATATTGCGATGAGGTTTGATAAGATATGTGGTTTTGTACCATTTGATTCCAGTGTAGACTGGAAACCATATGTGTAGACTAATCAAATTATGTTGGAGAGAATGGCCCTTTTATTATTTTCTATGATAAGAATATAAATGGAATTAATTTAATGGCTTTATCTACGTAATTACGTGCTTTGCTCTAGCTTTAACATTCGTGATGATAACAAAAGAGTATAATTATTTGGACGATGCAATTTTAACAAAAATTAACCATGTTTACGTTTTTGTTTATTCATTACGTACCAAATGATATTAGTCTACTGGGCGGAGTAGAAAAAAAAATGAAGATTTTCGATTTGGTTAATTTTCAACTACATATGTATGCGTAGTAGTTTGAATTGGAATCCTTCGTTGAAAATTTTCAAAAACCTGGGTGCTGTATGGAGGCAGCTGGTGTTTCCTAAAATGGTATTATTTTCGAAAAAAATATTCTGAGATGGCTAGCATCAGGAAGTAGCATTTTGAGATACTAAACCTTGCTATGGATAGTTTATTTTTGGACCAGAAATACCTAAATTCTTACTCAAATCCTTTAAAAGCTTACAAATTCATATTTTTTTGAACGTTCGCCGGTTACAAATTCGTATACGATCAAAATTGTGTGGAATAAAATTTCCAAATAATGCTAGAACCTCGAATTTCTAATGACTTCAGCCGATGATTTGCGACATCAAGACGGAGATTTTGTATCTCCACCTTTGTAAGAATAAAAAAATGATTGAAGGACTAATCGAATAACAAAAATTTCAAGTATTGATACAAAAGTATTCTACTTTCATTACTTGGGAAATTTTTATACCAAAAAACTAGCAACAGATTCGTTTTTAGCAGCTTAAACCATCCACAAATCACAGAAAATCGACCAAAAATAACGAAAAAATGTTTAAAAATATATGAAAATCAAGTAAACATTAAACAAAAATGGCTAAAAAGTGTAATAAATTGATGAAAAATTACAAAAAATGTTGTAAAACATGTGAAAATTGCCCCAAAATAAGAAAAAAAATCGTTAAACATCATTAAAAATGTTGAGAAACACATGAAAATTGGCATTAAATGTAGAAAAAAACGTTCAAAGTAATTAAAAGTTGATAAAAAATCAGGAAACAGTTTTAAAAAATGTGAAAAAATTGACCAAAAAACGTTAAAAATCATTAAAAATTGGGCATTAGTTTGATAAAAGTTGGTAAAAAATGCAAAAAATTGACCTAAAATATGATTAAAATCGTTAAAAGGCATCGAAAATTGTTCAAAAATCTCAAAAAAAGTTTAAAAATGAGTAAAAATTGACAAAAAGGGGTAAAAAGTGAAAAAAAACAGCCAAAAATCACGAAAAAATATTAAAAAACATGTGAAACTTGACCTATAATGAAAAAGTTGTTGAAAATCAATGAAAATTGACCAAAAATCGTTACAAATCATTCAAAATTTGACAGAAATGAGTGAAAATTGCAAAAAAGTTGACCAAATTTCTCGAAGAAATGTTGTTAATTGGGTAAAAATTCACTTAATTTCGTAATTTTTGGTCAACCATCGTCAAATTTCTACCCAATTTGCAGTGATTTTTAACAATTTTCGCTCAGTTTTGACTTGTTTTTCAACATTTTTCTGTAATTGTTGGCTGATTTTTGATGGTTTTTAACGTTTTTTTTTTCAGATTTTAGATCAATTATCACTTATTTTTCAACATTTTCGTGATTTTTGATAAATTTCTTGCAATTTTTAACGATTTCTGATCAGATTTCGCTTGTTTTTCAACATTTTTTCATGACTTTTGATCAATTTTCACATATTTTTCAACATCTTTTTGTGATTATTGATCAGTTTTTTTGCCATTTTTACCCATTTCTGCCATATTTCTACCCAATTTTTAGTCATTTTTAACGGTTTTTAGACGTTTCACTCCTTTTTTAACATTATTTTGTGATTTTTGGATCAAGTTTTTTTTACTTTTTACATATTTTTGTCAAATTTTTACTCAATTTTTAATGTTTTTTAAACAATTTTTAACGATTTTTTTCAACGTTATTTCGCGATAAAACATGAAGAAAAAAATCACCGAAAATTACATGCATTAAATTGACAAAAATGCGCAAAAAATGTCGAAAATTGATCATAAATTAAAAAAATTTTTGTAAAGTATTTAAACAAGTTTTACTAATTTTTCCAAGCATTTTTGTCAGTTTTTTCTTCTATTTTCACGAGTTCTTTGTTATTTTTTTTTCAAATTTGAGTAAATTTTTCCACTTTTGAAGTATTTCTAAGAAAATAGGCAAATTTTTGCAGTTTTTTGATAAATTCTTAGTAAATTTCAATGATTCATTTACCTATAAATTGGCTAAATTTTGATATTTCTGTACACTTTTATAAATTTTTGTCAAGTTTTTGTGTAGTTTTTACAATTTTTTCACATATTTTCGGTATACTTTCAATCACTTTTTTATTACTTTGGCAAATTTTCTGTGTCGTTTTTCCGATTCCTAGAGTGATTTTTTTTTTTATTTTAAGTAATTTTTAATCATTTTTCAAGGTATTCTTGATTTATAAACCGTATCAAAAATTTTATTTAGTTGATATTCACGAATGAAAATAATGATTCTTGAAATACTTTTTGCGCTGAATCCGAAATTAAAGGCTGGATTTCTCTTCCAGTCGTGGATTTTGAAGAAAAAGTACAAATGAATTTGTACGTTGCATGTGCTCTGGGCTCGATGTAAGTAAATTTCCAACGAGAAATTTCGAATCGTAGTGAACCATGAGATTCAAAAATCAGCCCCTATGAAAGATCTGCATTTTTTCCTACCCCATCCTATAGCCCATTGATTATATGTAGAAGGAATACGTGATTTTTTAGTAAATTCCAGATGCTCCATATTCACTTAATTAATCTAAAGACATGGACAAGTTCAAATGTGAGAAGATATTAGCTGAGAAAATGAGAATTGACCATTGGTAAAATATCTTGCCATTTGTGATACTTCATGAACGATGCGATGGTTGCGTTGACAACAGTTTGACCTTTTAGGTTGTATGAAATTACAAACATAGTGTGTAATTTTATTCTGCGAGTGTAAATATAGATATAAATGAATTCCCAAATACGTAGTAGGCACTCGGTATATGTTAATGTGAATGTGACTGATGCATGTAGCGGTTTTACGTACCACGAATGAATTCATCGAGCATGAAATATGCGTCGAATTGTGAACTGTGAAAATTTACCTGTTTCTTTTTTCCTCTTCTTTGCTTTGTTTGTACGAATCCACATACTACGAGTAATATACGTAATATGGAGTGTGTGATATACATTGTTAAGTACCATAAGCTCTCATCTCGTGGCTCTCTACGTCCCCCCTCCCGCCCTCGCCCCCGGTCCTTATTCCTATCCTTTCAAGAAGACAGCAGGTATCTGTGTGCTATCAGAATCTAGGTAACAGAAAGTCGTCTGTTGTGTGTGAAGTTACAAACAAACGCCGCGATTATCGATAAAACAAAGAAACGTACTTATTTCGTATACATATTTTTTTTTTTTTTTTGTTTTTACTACAATTAACAATGCAGTATAGATGGAAGGTAGAAGGGAGGACTGTCGACTGGTGTACCAGCGTAGTTAATTATTAAGTAAAACGCGAACTCGAGAGATGTAACCGAATTTTAGGTACTTAATTATGAACTATGCAGGTAGACCGATGTACTGTAAATGTAATACAGGTACGTACATGATCCCTGAAAGGCAATAACCGTACGATCCTTTTTTACCAAGTGTTTTTTATTTTCGGAATAAGTCTTAAGTTTTGGTACGATTGTGCGTTAGAATTAGAAACAAACGAATAGAAACGTTATTAAATCGTCGATATGGCATGTGAAATATTTCTATTGTGTTGAGTTGGAAAAGTAAAATGTTATTTGGTTCGTTTAACCTACAATAATATTAAACGAGCTTTTTATGAGCATACAAGGTGTCCTGGCAGTACCATAGGTCTTCGTGTACTTACATTAACTATCGGCTTTGCGAGTGGACAGATGGCTTGTAATGATTGCTTGAAATCGAATGAGTGGCAATAGACGACTGGTCGACTGTAGTCTGGATACCCTCAGTCGTATTGCCATGTTCATTAGAAAGTTTTGTCGTATATAGATAGAATATAAGCGATGTTTAGAAAACGTCATAAAAGCTTGTAAGTCTTGCAATTTGCACTGTAAAGATAGACAAACTTTTCTCATGACCTGGTAGAATTAGTTCGCGTACATGTTTTGCCCATTTTATGTACTGCGTATTATCAACGTAACGTGGGTTTCTAATATTTTAACTATTTTGATGTTACAAGTTGTGTTGAATTTTTATCTGGCTATATGTTGTAAAGCTCGAACTGAATGTACGTATATATTTTTGTGGGTCTGTATTATAATTTCAAAAAGTAATTAGCCTGATTTTCTATGTCATATTGCCAATGAAAACCAGCCTTTAATGGTCTATCGAACCACGGGGTACAAGGGAGACAATATCTACAAAATCTAGTATGGGGTCTTAGAAGACCATTAAAATTATTTTTGACGGTGGTCTGTAATTTATTTTTTTTTCACTAAGACTAAAATCATTCACTCGGCTCGATACTGACCAAAATCTTTCAAATGCCAATGGCGGATTAAGTATGGGTCACAATTCAGTCATGTCCAAATTTGGGAGGAGATGAGGGACCAAAATCGTAAAAATTGTTCATTTTTGAACCAATCGTTAGATAATCCAAAGTTATATTACATATCCAAAAAATCAGTCTCTTAGTTCACATAGGAGGGAAGATATGCAGGTTTTCACCTTTTTGACCTTGAAAAAAAGGTCATTTCTCACACATCTCTCCTCTGAATTAAGCTGCAGCCTTGAAATTTACTATGTAAATTTTATAGAGGTTGTAGATGTGCCTATTGGAGGTTGCAACTTTTCAGCCCCGTTGCATCCCCTTACTGCCCTAAAAAAAATGCTTTTTGTACAACTTTGCCCTTCCCATATCTTCCCTTCAAATTGAGATGAGGGTTTGAAATTTGGTATGAAGATTCAGGGTAGTTCTAGATGTACGGTTGGGGGAAGGGGGGAGGGGTTTTAAAACCCTCGATTTTAATGGATAGAGGAGGAATAAGTATGCCAGTGTATGTTTAGGAGGGGCGCCGTAGGGGAATGTAAGGGATGAAAAATTGCAAAATTATGCCAAAAGAACACGTTGAACAGTCGAAGTTTCTAAAATCCTTTTTCTCTTGAATTTTCAACTTTGAAATTTTTTAAATTTTAAATATTGAGGAAATGTGAAGAACTTTTTCTGAAAATTTTCAAATTATAATGAGTTTATTATGCTATTTTTAGTTTGAAGAAAGTCTTCATGAGACGACTTTTCATCTTTTGTCATTTTTTCAGGGTATTAAAAAAAGTAAGCAAGACTTTCAATTTTTTCTCCGTTGGAAATTGAATAGATAAAGCCGGATAAGCAAGAGGGAGGCAGAATTAAAAAATTGATGATATTTTAGAGTGAAGTTTAAGAGTATAGGTATTTTTACATCGTGATTTGGAATCTGGTACCGACATCATTGTAAATCCCATACAAAGTCCACAGAGAGGTGAGGTGAAGGAGACAAAATCTAAATTTAAATGGGGGGGGAGGGGGATCAAAATATTCGTAATTTGACCTTGTAATTACAAATGCAATACTGTCCTTAAATTCCTCTAAATTCAATGCAGACCCCCCCTCCCTCCCCACGGGACAAGAATTAAATCCAAAATTGATAATATGTTCGAGTGGAATATCGAAAAATAGCCAATTTGACCCTGTGGTTCCGAATCCGGTACTGATGTCGTAAACATAATGGTAACCCTCACCGGTGGGAAGGGGGGGGGGTTCAAAATCCAAAATTGGCAACATTTTCGAGAGGAGTTTCAAAATATAGATAATTTGACCGTGTAATTCTGAATCTTATAATTCAATGCTGATATCTCTCTAAACCTAGTACAGACCCTAAAGGGGGGGGGCGGATAAAATCCAAAATTGACTTTGAGTGAGGTATTAAAATATATATAATTTGACCTTGTGATTACGAGCCCGATAGTTCAGTGCTTAGATCTCTCTACAGGTGGGAGTAGGGAGGAGCAAAATCTAAAATTGGCAATATTTTCGAGTGGGGTATCAAAACAAAGATAATTTGACCTCGTGATTCCGAATTCGATAGTTCAATAATTCAATGATATCCCTTTAAACCTAGTACGGACCCTAAAGGTGGGAAAGGACAAAATCCGAAATTGGCAAAATTTTTGAGTCTGTTATCAAAATATAGATTATCTAATTTTTTGATTCCAAACCCGGTAGTTCAATACTAATATTGCTGTAAATCTTATAGCAACCTTGAAGGAAGGGAGGGGGCAAATTCAAAATTGGCCAAATTTTCTTTTAGGGTATCAAAATATATAAATAATTTGACTTCGTGATTCCAACTGCTGTAGTTGAATACTGATATCTCTCTAAACGTAATGGGGTCTCTAAAAGTGTGTGTGTGGGGGGGGGGGGTAAAATCCAAAATCGGCAAAATTTTCAAATGGCGTATCAAAGTATAGTTAATTTGACCTCTTTGATTCCGAATCCAATACTGATATCACTTTAAACCTGACAGGGGCGCTAAAGGTGGAGGGGGCGAAATCCAAAATTGGTAGTATTTTCGAGTTGGATATAGAAACAAAGGTGATTCGGTCTTGTGACTCCGAATGCGGTATTAATATCACTCTGAACCGTGTAGAGGTCTCAGAGTGGGTGGGGGGAGGGGGCAAAATCAAAATTAAGCATTTGTCTAATTATCTATCAATGGTAGTGAAAAATGAATAAATAAATGAGACGAAAAAAATATTTTAATATTTTTGAAATTTTCCGATTGAAGCTGAATAGGAAGAGCGGGGGGGGAGTTGAAATTTAGTCTGTTTATTTTATCTGAATCTCTGTGTATAGTGTCGCAATTTTTCTAATTTTTTTCACTCTCATCTTCGAAAAATACGAAAGGGTGGTATTAAATTTTTTACTGTATACGAACCAATAAATAAGGATATTTGTCATCGAAACGTTGTAATGTTTTTCAAAATCATGCCACGTTCGAAATTTGTTAATGTAGTATTTTCAACATTTCATATACGACGACATCCTCCAACGGTTGTAAGCTAGGTATAGGCCTATATCAACTTATTTATATTTTATACGTATCGTCGCATTTAATAGAACAAATTACCGAAATGTTAGCTTCGAAAGCGAGAGGAAATAAATAAACGAATAGGAATATTAATTCATCTAGACACTGTAAACGAAGACTCAACAAATATCGGACGAGTCGGCCGTGCACCGCCAAAAAAGTACACGACACGATGAATATTCGAGGGCGTCGCGTAATTCACACATGTTTCCGAGCTGTCTTGTCCTGTATAGTTAATCACGTCGTATTATTTTAAACTAGTAGGCCATTTGTACGCCTCCTCAGCTCATTCAGTGTATGTGTATAATGTTAGATGTGTATATTTGTGTCTGTACGATGATAATAATAATAATACGTATATAATATGCTTAAATTAAAAAATGTATCGCTAATTCTCCCCCCTCCCCCCAGGTCTTATACCAGTGAGCGCGCGAACTTATAGTGTCAGTGTGACGCGTGTCGATGCACTTGTTTTTCTAGCGACAAACAACCTGTGTGGTATGCGGAATACATTTGGGATCGTCCTGTGGTGTATTCAGCGTATGGCACTAGTAGTAGTGTGTAAGTATGTAGCCTGTGTACTCAGGGCATAGCTATGTGGAGAAAACTGCGAGTAGAAAAATGAATTAAGTACATATTTTTTCATCGTCGATGTTCAACAACCAGCGTGACGGCGTTTTAATGTCGTCAGCGGATGCTCGAAAATGATTTAAGATCCTGACTGGTGAAATAATAAAGCGACGTTGAAAAATTTACGAGTTTATAAGGTGCGTGGTGTGGAGGAGAAGAGCGGATAATTTAGTCGTCGAGTGTTTTCGTAGTGGTATGGAGATTTTATGGTTGTGGTAGTGATCTGCGATCGTGATTTTCTATCAAATGGTAATAAGGGACGAATGTTGTGTAAATGTTGCGGGGTAAAGTGCTCTATTGATAGTTCGAAAATAGACAAATATTACAAAAGTCTGATTTAATCAGCGCCGTATTATGCTACACGCACACTACGCACGTGCGTAGGGCGGCAGATTTTAGGGGCGGCAAATTTTTACCAAAAAAACACGCCTTACATGTAAATTGTAAAATGTTCAGGAAAGCC
>FIZR01023357.1:0-10121 GCA_900060175.1 Ferrisia virgata | reverse complement strand
AATGTTCTCGTTTTTCTTCTCGTTCTTCAAATACTCAACTTCGTTATTCTTTTTTTCACTCTCGTTCTTTAAAATCGCATGTTTTTTATGTTTTTGGTTATTGATTTGTTGTTGTTCTTTCATCCTTGGTTCTCAATCTCATTTTTGAAACTTGAATTACGTTTTATTATGCGACACCAAAAAAGTGAGCTTGATGCATTGGTGGTGCAAAAAAATTACATATGCCATCACTATCTCAATTATTTTTATAAATTAGAAATTTATTCTAATTACTTTTATTTTTGAAATGACAAGACAGAAAAACAAGGCTTGAGAACGAAATGATAATTTTGTTCCGTTCTGCTCTCAAATTTCAAAAAATCATCGATGCATCTATCTTAATCGTTCTTTCTTGTAAGAACTATCTAGATTTGCTCATCTCGTTCTGATCTCGTGATCTCTCTATCATTTCAAAATTTTTTTTTCTATTCCATTCCTATCTTTACAGATAATTCAAACTTTTCCATATTACAGTAGTTAATTGAAGCTTAATTTGCAGCTTTTAGCCATTCAAAGCGATAAATTAAACTTTATACAAAATCGTACCTTTGAATTGGAATCCAATGTTGAATTTACAGTACTTTTTTTGAGGTTTTCACTACTTCGTTCTCATTTGCTCTAAATCTTTTGGTATAGTTATTGTGTTATTTCACAAGTTAATTATTTTTTTTTTACAAATAAAAGGCGTTTCGTTCCTATTTATTTTTATGCTTTTATAATCGTTTTGTTGTGTTCTTTGGGTTCTGCTCTCAAGCCTTGCAAAAATATAGAAAATTTTAAAGGAAAGGCATTTTTTAATTGTAAAGATAATTAAAATAATCAGTGATGCGAACAGAATTCAGAAGTAGGAAGTCAGGAATCTTTTATAAAAATTTGAAAAAAGAATTAGGAACTGGAACCTAGAATTTCAAGATTTGTAGAATTTCATGGAAGTAGGAATCCCAAAAAGTAAGAAAAATTGATTAAATTCCGGATTTCATCCCAGCTTTTCGCCCGTTTTAAATATAACGATAAAAATTCGAAAAATTCATCACAAGAACTAGAAAGTGAGCAAAATATGATTCATTTTTTTAATTCATTATTCCAATTTACAAAGAAAATTATTTAAAAGCATTTTTTGATTATTTTCTACTTCTTTTGGTGAATTTTTCGAATTCTCGTGGTTATACTTGATTACAATGTATTCCTATTTTTTCTTTAAAAAAAAAATCAAAAACAAAAAAATTGGTTTGTTTTTGATTATCACTATTTTACTAATTCAGTTTTCGGTTTTTTTAGTTTTTAAAAATGCTAAACAAAATGTTTTTTTTTTGGTTTTTGGTTTTCATTTTTATTGAGTTTTTGAAACCCTGGTTATGTTTATCACATCTGGTGAAACAAAAAGAAAGACTCAAAATAGCCCATATTGCTCAAATTTTTGAAATTTTACAAATTTCAAAGGAATTTCGGAACCGAATCAGGAAGTCAAATATTTTGAAATCGGGAAAAGGAAGAAAAGGATTTTGATTCAATTCCACCCCCACAATAAACTTCTAGACGTGAAAGGAATCAGAAGTAAAACAAATATAACGGCAGGAATTGAAATTCAGAAGTTGAAAAAATGTTTTCTGATTCCGTTCGCATCACTGAAAATAATAAAAGTTTTTATAAACAAGCGCAATGTTGTGAAATTGTCCTGTTCCTCAAAAAGTGTCATCGAATACAACGACTTTTCATTTTTTATCGGTTTTTTGGTAGGTAAGGCTTAATACGAAATAATTTTTAGACAATATATGTAAATTTCTTTTAGATATTGAATTTTTTAATGCATGCGAAAAACACTCATTTATCTTTTGTTTTTCCCAAATTTCTCGGCAAAAAATCATCGGATTTGGATGAAGTTCAGAATATAAGTAGTGTATTCGTAGTTGATGAGTAGTAGTTCTTTTTTTGGAATTTTGAATTCTAAAAAAATTTATAATATTTTAAAAAATTTGCATCATTATATTACGCAGCGAAATTCAAATTCCAAAGAAGAGCTACTAGGCACTCATCACCCATATATACACTACCAGCATTCTAAATTTCATTCAAATCCAATGATTTTTAACCAAGAAATTTGGGAAAAACAAAAGATAAATGAATGTTTTTCGCATGTATTAAAAAATTCAATATTTAAATAAAATTTACAAAAAATAATCAAATATTGTTTTAAAAATCATTTCACATTAAGCATTACCTGCCAAAAACTCGATAAAAAATATAAAATTATCCGATTCAATGATACTTTTTGCGAAAAAGGATAATAAATTTTACACCTTTGCGCTTGTTTGCAAAAACTGCGGCTTTTGCAACTCTCAACACCTAAAGTATAGCCTTAAATAAAAATGATTGTTATTAACGCACTCTATCGAAAAAATTTAAAAACAAGGTCACAGATCAAAAAGTTTGGGATGCTTCGGAAGCTTTCACGTTCTACTTTTTACTTTTTTTCTGTGATTTCGTAATACCTTCCCGCTCTTCTTGCAAAAACCTATGTAATCTAACTAATAATCGTTATAAATTATCTCGTATATAACTTTCGTGTTCAAACTTCATGTTACAAACGTGTTATTTAATTAGTATTTCAATTAAGAATATTTGATTAACGTAAAATATCATCGTACAGTGTGCTGTTATCTTATGAATTAGTTAACTTTTCTACCAGGTAAGATGCTCGCTATGTTGTCAATCGTATAGGAAAAAAAATCATTCCACAAAAAATTAACTCTCAAGTTTTATTTACTCTTTGTGAATAATGTCAAACGTACATCGAATACGTTAATAGATTGGAACTCGGCTAGATTTTTACCTACGGATTATCTATTGATCGAAGTTCAGCGTTCATTGCGAATTTTAATTTTTGAAAAATTGATAATTCGCATTCTGAACTGAGCACCGAGTGTTTTCTCTCGTACAGGATCTCAGCACCAGTGATATAGATGAAAATTTCAAAATGAAATGAAAATTTTTATTACTGCCGAATGATTAATCATGAACCCAAGCTGTACATAAATCGCATGAGAACGAGAGAGTTTCCCAAAGACAGAAGTCATCGATACACACACACACGCGCGCAAGGATGTAAGATATATAAACAATGATAATATCGATGATTCATGTCATTCGTTTTTCGAGAATTTATTACAATCACAAGACGAACATCACAAACAGACGGTAATGTTTAAAACTAGGCTACATTTTCGAGTGAAATTTACCAGATGCACGGAGATTAATTTATTAGTATTTGGAAATCGAGTGATCAACGATCAAGGTGAATTTTTCTTCTCGATGATTGAATTATATGTACATACGTACATCGCAAGACGCCGCAATCAACGTGTAATAGATAATGTTACAAAAACAAATAAATACATAAACGCGAACATATCGTGTATCGTAAATTGGCGAGCATGCAAAGTACGCATTAAAATGATATCTTAGAAGCAATAGAGAGAAGTCACGATATGTATTTTCAAATGCTCGCAATGGGAATAAGTATCGATGTAACAGCGCTGGTTACCAATGGCACGAGTACATGGACCGTATAAACCAGATAAGAATATCATATTCGCGCGTGTATTGGAATTTCGCGGAAATACGGAATTCTCGCCGTGGTGACTCAGTGCCAGAGTATTAGATACACATACACGGCGAGTCTAATGTCTTGTTACACAGTAACCTTGTAACCGTTAAATACAGTGACTGGTTAATGGCAGCGATTTATAAAACCGTCGTACTACAAAATAACATAACAGGTAATTAAAGAGAATTCAATTCAACCCAGTTTCCACCGGTACCAGTATCGTCGCGTGTACATATATTTCAGTGAAAGTGCGAATACTTGAACTTGTTTCTTGGCTAAATGATATTTTCCGCAAAGCCCATCCTCAACCTTTTGCTCTGCAGTTTTGCACTCGCCTTGCACACTCGTTTAAATTACTACCTATCAAAGGATCACTTTCGCAATAGCCTTCGAGAGTTTCAATGGATCCAAAGAACGGTTATTGTAATGCACGACATGTTGCTTTGATGTATATATGTATGTATATGTAGATGTACGTAGTTCGTGTCTTGGTAGCTGAGCGGTTCGCTAATGTGTCATTACTACGATTCACAGTTGTAGTAGTGTGTTTGAACTGAACTCGACCTGTCTTGTCGTGTGCATGATTGTTCGCTTAAGTGGTGATCTGTATTTTTTTTTTCAATTGTTACAGGCACAGGTAGTTCGTCGGTACGTTTTAGAACGATTGTATCAGCGAGTATGGTCGATGACGTACAAGGTGAGCGTAAATTTTTTCTTACCATTATTAGTTTAAAACTTTAGATAAAATTTATCAGCCCGGGGTACCCATATTTGAATATAAAAATTTAGTCATGCGTGCCAGATAAGCTACATTATACCGCCCGTCATGTACCATTATTATTGTGCCACTAAACCTATCAACATCGTTGAATTTTTTCATATTTTCACATACATACGGTACCTAACTATTGTGTCTTTTAAGTGAATAATTCAATTCTCGTAAAGCTCTTTTTAAAAAGGAAATGCAAACCAGTCTAATAAATGAAAGGGCGTTGAAAAACGATGCATGTAGGAATAGTATCATTAACTCAATTTACTAATATCAACGTCGTAAAAATAAGCCAATTATAATGCTATAGGATTTCCATATTTTATGGGTTGTGTTTGTTTAGTTTATTTTTACGCTTCGGAAATTTCTTTTTTTTTTTTTTTTTTTTTTTTTTTTCGGAAATTTTTTTTTTTTTTTTTTTTTTTTTTTTTTTCAAATTGGCCGTCCAACATGACGTGAATTGTAATCAGTTCTTTGTTTTTTATCGTATTTTGGCGTTCAGTTTACGAAATATATTTGGAACCCTCAATTAAAATTGGAAAATAATTATTATTATTATCAGCCCATTATTTGATGATTAAATTTTTTCGAGTGAGTTGAAGAGAAGGTGGCTAATGAAGTGAATGTTTTTCACGCCAATTTCTATAATCCAATCTTTGGACTACCTATGTAGTACCTAGCTACCTAGAGTACCTACCTGAATTATTAAAGATGAAATTAGCCTTTTCAGCTTTTCAAAATTATTTTTAAATGTTCGAAGGCCAAAAAAAATTACTTTTACTTTTTGTTCATTATAATGAACATATTTAAACGGTAACCTCGTTATAACTTATTTGCTCTTTTCAGCATCCTTTTGTGGTTTAAAATTGCTGTTACGGTTGTAATATTTTCTAATTAACTAAATTATTCTGAGATTAATTTTTTTGAGGGGGAAAAAAATAAAAGATTACTGTCGAGTACATATCAAAATTATGTGGATTGAAAAAAGGTAATCAGTGGTATGGTTATAAAGTGAGATTAAAGTGCATAATCCAGGCCATCAAAGACCATATTTACAATCTATTATTAGGGCGGTTACCAATAAGAGAAAAAAAGCATCCCTTTGCGATGCTTTTTCAGCCTGACTTTTGTGAAATATTATAATTATATGAATTGAAATTAAGATGCTTTTTTCCCAATCACTGCTAAGTAGAGATGGGTTTCCATGTAGGGGGACTAAAAATTCAACACCAACAAAAGGCATATCTAGATCTCTTACTAAATCTACATACCAAATTTCAATTTATTAGTCCCATGTGGGGGGGGGGGAGGAATCATGCGAGGAATGAACTTGAAAAATGAAGAAAGTTAACCAAAAAACTACATTTTTGGGACCACGAGGAGGTGTTATGAGGTTGAAAAGTCGAGACACCCAAAATTCACATCCAATGCGCTTACTTAATCTACATACCTAATTTCAACTTCTTAGCTCAATTTGGAAGGGAGTTATGCAAATCACAAATTCAAAAAAATAAGAAAAATTGACCAAAAAATTTATTTTTGGACATCTAAAATCCCTACTGAATTTACATACCAAATTTTAACTTCTTAGCTCAATTTGGAAGGGAGTTACGCGAAGCACAAATTTAATAAAATGAGAAAAATTGATCAAAAAATCTATTTTTGGACATCTAAAATTTCAACTTGCTAACTCAATTTGGAGGAGAGTTATGCGTAGAACAAGCTCAAAAAAAAAAGAAGAAAAACCTACCAAAAAACCACATTTTTTGGGCTGTGAGAGGGTAAAATAAGGCTTAAAAATTTTAACTCCCAAAAGGCACATTTGTAGCTTCTACTAATTCTAAAACCCAAATTTAAACCTCCATTAATATTTGATATGGTCAATAATGATCGCAATGTTCTTCTAGGATCCGAAAATGGATTTTGTTAATATTTTCCCCTCATCCACCATACGTTGACAGACCGTAATAGCCTGGTTTTCAATGAGAATATGACAGAAAATTAAGCTAGTAATTAGAGAAAACGAAACTTTTTGCAGCATTTTTGAAAATATTCACTTGTAGAATTTATAAAAATTTCGATGTGTTAAAAACCAATTAACTCAGAGAAGAGTCAATCAACCCAAGACGTTTTACACATTATCTCAATGTCATTTGATAATTATTTCCCCCCCTCCCCCCTCACTTTCTATTTGTCTGTATCATAATGAAATCTAAAATGGAGACACCCTACTGCTCATTGTCACTTCCTGAAACACTAACACGAGTAGTTAAATTTCAGTGTGTGAACTTGGCCTGTTATAGCATTGAAAAAACCTTCAAAATTTGGATAAAACTTGGTTAATTTTTTTTCGATTTCTCGAGTTATTATTATATTTATCACCATTTAAATTATAAAATTTTATGCTACGTTTCTTTTTTAGTATCAGAGAAACGATCGTCGTCATTTCCCGCTTGATTTCTCCAGGAAAAAATTTTATCAAGAAACTTTAATGGTTCTTATCTGGTTAACCATAATTCACGTTATCAAAAAGCCATCGCTCAAATTATCGTTGATTTTATGGTTCAATGTAATCGTGTATAATTGAATTTGTCTGGAAAAATATTCCATCATTTTTCTTCAAAAAACAACGCAATAATTCAATACTTTTACATAGCCCCATACAAAAATAAATATTAAACGAATAGTTTAACGGTGAACCGGTTTTAAAAATTTAATTATTCTGGAAAAATTTTCCCTTCACTTGTTACTAAATACTTTAAGATATTTTTCTCAAGAGATGTAAATATTCACAAAATCCAACTGTATGGTTGGTACCTGATTGACCTCAAAATTTACGTGGCTTAATAAAATTCATGGAATTTTTTTAAAACATTTACGACTACATACATACGGTACCTATACGTTTTTATTTTAAGGTAAAAAAAAAAAGATATATGTTTTCATCGTTTACATAGAAATTTACGAGGTTATCATTGAACTCGTACAAATGTTATAACTGCTTTTTATCTTCAAAGCTCGCCAAGTCGTTAACCCGATCTTTTATGTTGAAAACTTTTATTACGTAAGAAAGAAGATTTACACGGTGACAGAAAAGTACTACGATAAAAATCCGTCAAGGATTGATTAGTGATTAAATCATATTATAATACGTAACGCTAGTTCCGATTGTAATAATACGTTATGGATATTTATTTTACAGAATACGTTGTCTTAACGCCCAAAGGCAAAACTACCAATTCGACAATATTGGTAGTAGAGCGTTGTGCGACTAAAGAGCAGAATAATGGAAAAAACAATGTGCACGTTGCCGGAGGAGAGCACCATGGCATCATCGTTAACAAAACAGCAGTTTCGCACGGTATAATTTTACGATTATTATGCGCCGAGGCGGCGATTTCGTGGAAATAAAATTAAATTTAACGAGTGCGAATAATACACATAATTGTAAATATGACGGAAAGAAATTATTTTAATGTGATTACGTTAATTAGTATATATTTCGTAACGGAATGTTACTCCTCGTATTTCTAAATGTATTTGAGAAGGAAAAAAAAAACAACATACGAATCAATGTCATTTCTCTAGGTCTTTTCTCATTTATGTTTTGATTTTTGTTTTTCCAAATACGTAGATAATGGCGATATTTCGAATCCGGATGTTACATTGGAATTCAGAGTGTATCTGGTGAACGCGCAGACAGGTGCTCATACTCGAGAGAGTAGAATTTTGAGGTTTTCGTTTAAGCCGAATGTACTTCAGAATGAACAATCGACCATAGCTCAGCACATGTTTAAAGATTTAGTTAGTCCGGCTGAATTTCCAAGAGGTAGGTAAATAAGTAATATGTATTTTTTTAACCTGAAAGCTGTGTCAGACAACCTCTCCTGTACAAAGAGCTAGGTTATCCCAGAACACAATTGTTGTTTCAGGACCATATGCAGTGAATAGTTTGCCCTAAATTACCAGTTGTCTATCTGGGACAATCGCCTACACTGGACAATTTCATGTGAAAAAAGTTCAATAACCTATTTGTTCAAAGAGTTAGGTTGTCCCAAAGGACAACTGTTGCTTCAGGTCAATCTGTAGTGAACAGTTAATCCTAATTTACTGATTGTCTACCTAGACAAAGAGCTACAATTGACAACCAACATAACTAATTGTCCAAGTAAACAACCAGTCAATTAGAACAAACTGTTCACTATAGATTGTCCTGAAGCAATGGCTGTATTCTTAGACAACCTATCTATTCAGACAAGAGTCTATGTAGACAGTTGGTATTTCAAGACAGGCTATTCACTACAGGTTGTCTTGAAATAACAGCTGTCTTGTAGGACAATCTGGCTCTGCAGTCAAGAGAGGTTGTCCAACATAGCTCATTGTCTGGGTAGATAACCAGTAAATTAGGACAAGCTGCATTCTGCATATTGTTCTGAAGCAACGGTTGTCTTCTTGGACATTCTGCTTCAGACAAGAGAAGATTATCTGACATGGCTCATTGTCCAGGTAGACAACCGGTATTTCAGACCAAACTGTTCGCTACAGATGGTCTCGATGCAACAGTAGTCTTCTTGGACAACCTATCTTTCAGGAAAAGAGAGGTTGTCTGACATAGCTCATCGTTCAGGTAGACAACCAATAAATTAGGATAAGCCGTTTACTATACATTGTTCTGAAGCAACAATTATCTTTTTGGACAAGCTGTCTCACCAGACCAGTGGCGTATTTACCAATAGGCAACATAGGCAATGCTTTTAGGCGAAACGCTTTTGGGGTGGCGAACGAAAAAGTTGAAAATTTTATAAAAATATCATCAAACAAGTCAAAACCAAAATAATAATGATAACCATCAACAAACAACAACAATCACGAGAGGGCGAATTTATTTCAACCGCCCGCCGAGTTTTATTAATTTTATCGGGGAAAAAATTTAGGAGGGGGCGGCGTCATTGCCTAAGGGCGCAAAAAACCTAAATACGCCTCTGCACCAGACAAGAAAGGTTGTACAATATTACTCATTGTTCAGCTCAATCAAATATGTCTCAAGTTGCTTGAAATCGACCATCTGCCATTCTTTGATGCACTCGAATGGGTAAAGCCAACACAAATGTGTTCTCTATGCCTATAGTATCAGGATGATTTCTTGGAGGTCTTTTTATTGAGTGATCGCGTAGTAGTTTCCCGTTGCTTTCTACGCTATCTACAAGTAACTCACCGCATCGCTAGCTGAGTTTTTACAACCCTGAGTTCAGCAGTAGGCCACAAATAGGCGCTCAAACCAGTTACAAGCTTTTTGATTCTGATAATAGATGGCGTGCTGTGTAATTATCTCTGTTGTAATTGGTAGACAATTGGTATTTCAGGATAGACAGTTCACTACAGATTGTACTGAAATGATGGTTGTCTGGTAGGACAACCTGGTTCTGCAGACAAAAAAGGTTGTCTAACATAGCTTATTTTTTCAGTTGACAATTAGTATTTTAGGACCAACTGTTCACTACAGATTATTGCTTCTGATAAAAGAGATACATATCTCAATGTCCAGGCAAACAACCAGTAAATTAGGATAAATTGCATACTGGATATTGTCCTCAAATAGCGGTCGGTGTCTTCTTGGACAACCTGCCAGTGCTGCCGTTTACCGGTTTATTCTCCGTTTTTTGGAGAATTTAGAAACTAACGGATTATTATCGGAGAATTACATTTTCG
>FIZR01023354.1:0-19695 GCA_900060175.1 Ferrisia virgata | reverse complement strand
CTCCAAACCCAATTACCTGTTGCATGAGAAAGCTAGGCATTCTGGCGTTGACATTGCACACATTGAGACAGTAGGGCCCTGTAAAAATCAACTGAATGAGTTGTTATCTGGGAAATGCCAGAAACAATAAAACTTACTCGATCAATTTTATACTTGGAGTCGAATGAATGGATTAAACCATAGAGTATTATTACATATATTCAAACAGCATCGCCTATTGCATGAGAAAGCTAGGCTTCTTAACCTCGTTGTCACGTAATTTTTTTTTCATACTGGGAATTTTAAAATAGTCCATCAATTTCCCACTTAATTTTCAGGGGCTAGGTATGCTACCTGAAAAACTGATTTACTTCGGTGGTCAACTTGATATCCATCACTAGCATAACTTGTTAGCATGTCTGGTTTATCTTGAGTACAAGGGGGCTAAGTAAGCTTGAAAGGTATATGTGAGTTTGAATCAGTACTGTTTGGATTAAGAGTGTAATGTGGTGTGGTGGGTTTTCTCTAATCATCGTCTGCGCTTTTGTTGTTATTGTTGTTGTTGTTGTCATCGTCTCGTCGTCGACCAATATTGGGGATTACGATAAGAATTAAAATGATGAAAAAAATGAGAAAAAATTCTAGTATAAGCGATACGACGAATATTTTAACCTGATTAAAAAAAAGAACGAGGGAGTTGTTATAGGTAAAATGGCTGAACGAGAATGATGAACATGAGAGAGTATACGACAACGATGGATACGTGAAATACAAATATTCAACCAGCACCTATTACAATGAGATGGACAAGTACGAGGTTAGCTAGATTTACTGATTTCGTGGTCGAGATACGAGTATTCAACTATATAGGAACACGTCCGACAAAATAATGATGAAAACACGATAACGAGAGAGGAAATGTCGCCTCGGTTCTCGTCGGTAGAAATATAATACCTACGTATAATAAGTATATAAGTGAATAGTGAATATGGGTTATTAAGGTATTTGTTTGTGTATACTTGAACGTATGTGGTATGTACCTATATGTACATTGTGCATGTACTTAGACCTACTACAAGCTACGTATTTTATGTACCAATATTTTGAACCAGGAAAAAATAAGCAATTGATGAGAGATGCAAATTTATCCGAAAATAATCGTGTTTCACGACGAAGATTAATAATGCTGACACGTAGCGGTATAAAGGCTAATTGACGTTTATGTTCTTAATACTTTTTAATGAAATTGACGATAAAAGTGGTACAACCGGCATATACAGCAGGGAATAAAATGCGATGACGATAAAGCGATGTGTTATACTCGCGAACAACATTCTTATATGTGCATATTAAATACTGCTGATGCGAATACGACCGAGCGACGCGACGTGAAGTTCTCTTCATGAATTTGCCTGTTTACTGCTGTAGTAATTTTGGAAGTTTATAGTATATAACGTGGGTATGTTACCGTTGATATGCGAAATTGGCTAAAAAAAATCGTTGTTGGTGTATTCAATGAAAAGGATAATCGTGGACGATACAAAGAATGTCTATATATTTATCGGACATATTAAATTATTCGAGAAACCAACGCTCTTCCAGTTGGTTAAATTTTTTAAATGAAAAATCTTTGAAGTTGCTAAGAAGATGTTGAAACTTGGCAATTGTATTCTTATTTTAAGGAAATATTGTTTCGAGTATAAGTGTGGGAAGGGGGGGGGGTTGAAATATTATTTTTTTAGGAAATCTGTAAACGGCAGGATTACAATAGTTGCGAGATGACCTTAAAATCATGTGGTAAAAATTTCAGCTTTCCGACTCAATTTTTTTAACTTTCAAACGGACACTAAGTTCATTAATTTAAAAAAAATTTTTAAAAATCTAAAAACATTTTTTTTTGAAAATTTTTTCCGGAAAATGGAATTATTGCACGTATTTTAACCCATAATTACCATCGTTGGAAAATTTTCGCTATTTTCATTTTATCAGTGGGTTTCAAGAAATGTCACTTTTTGCATTTTTTTCACGATTTTTTGATAAACCACGAAGGAATTTTTTTTGAGAAACCTTCTCCTAAAATGAATATAGGATATCAGTTTTACAGGATTAGATGCAATATTTCAATTTCACTCTGACGTAGCCAATTTTTAAGAGGCACTCAAAAATGGTCAATTTTAAATTCTTAAAATAAATTGCAAAGAGTTGAAGAAAAATGCAGTTCTAAAAAAAAAATCAACTAAGGGAACATATCTAGTTTTTTTTTGATTTTTTTGAAAATTTTTGAAAAATTAGCGAACCGTGAGTGAGTTTTGCGCATTAAAAAACTGAGTTGGCAAGCTTAAATTTTAACCAAACTATTTTGAGGTCATTTTGCAGCTCAGATTTCCAAAAGAAGCAAAATTTGGCCTACTACAGTACCTGCACCCTATTACCTGTCTACGTACTAAAGAAGTTTAATTTTAGTTTTTTTCAAGTGGAGGGGGGGGGGCTAAGTGAAGAAAATATGTGAATTTACGTTATTTAAGCGTAGTAAAAATTTACATGTTTGATTTCACTCCAATCACCCACTAAGTTGATTAAAAATTTCAAAATGTACCTAGTATCTACATAATAATCTAAAAAAAAATATTTTCATTTTGAATTTTTCAATATTAATTTGTAATTCTTAAAAATGATTTTCGCAATCGTTTTTGCTTCCCAACATGTGCAAAATAATGTGTAAAATCAAGTATTTTGTTTTTTTTTTTGGTCATGTTGAAGCAGACTAAAAAAATAATTTCATTTCTTATACCATTTAAATTGAGTAAATTTCGTGTTTTTACATCATCGTTTGAAAAAAATTCAAAATGAACGATTTTTTGCATTTTTAAACATGATTTTATACCCCTTAAAAATGCAAAAAAAGTGATGGAATTTTTTTAGCCTTACGTTGTCTATTATGACACATTAATAGTAAAGAATTCAAAAAAAAATTTGTTTTTGATTTATTTGTGAATTTTGAAATTTTAAACCAATTTTGGAACACTCAACGGTGGACTTAAGGGACTCCAAATTCTTACCAGGTGCATTTGACATCATTTCGCACGTTTTGGATTATTATTTTTTTTTTTTATTTTATTCGTTTCAGTTATTCGAACTTAATAAAAAAAACAAAAAATAAAATTTTTCGTATGAAGTACTTAATTTATTTTCGATAAGCGGAGGAGCCAACTTTATGAATTATCTTTAAATTTCATTTCAATTTTTTCGGAATTTTCTGATTTCTGTCCACTTTACTGGTAGAATCAAACTTTCGTACAATTTTCCTGGTTTTTATTAACAACGGGATGTAGAAAATTAGACCAAAAACCTCCGTAACAATTTTTTTCTGTGCTCGAGTCTCATTTAAAAACACGTTGGTTACTTTTTAGTTACTTTTTTCACCTGAAATGGTTACTCGAGGTACTAAAGGAATTTTAAAAATCCGTTACATGCCTGTTTTTGACGTTTTTATGAAGTGCTTTCTTACTGAAATCCTCTTCAAATAGATCTAGGAAACTGAAATTTAAGATCATCGAGCTTCACATCGTTAATTTCGATTTACATTTTATTCACATTTTTGAGGGTATGACACACTGAAAAATTAGATATTTTTCTCGATACTTCAGCTGATTTTTGATACGTTTGAATGAATAACTAACATTGATATCGTTTATTAATTTTCGAAATAGTATTAAACTATTGTAAAAACATACAAATTTCGAACCATTGTGTTGAAATTTACAGTACTTAAAGTTTGGAACACCCTCTGAATAGCTGTCTGCGCTAATCTCCTTCAATCATCTCCTTTCACCGAAGTCTCCATCTAACGCATGGAAAAGTTTCCTACTTGAAGTCCAGTATTATGCGAACGAATTGATATGAATAAACT
This sequence comes from Ferrisia virgata, assembly GCA_900060175.1. Classification (NCBI taxonomy): domain Eukaryota; kingdom Metazoa; phylum Arthropoda; class Insecta; order Hemiptera; family Pseudococcidae; genus Ferrisia; species Ferrisia virgata. The sequence continues at coordinate 15,806 of FIZR01023354.1, read as the reverse complement.
TTCCACGATTATTTATCGATTTTTTTTTTCTACGATACTTCAACATTTTGTATATTTCAGCACTTCATCTTTTACTCGTCATTTTACAATCGTTGATATACACGTTCTCATTTTTGCTTCTACCGTTACAAGTATGGTAGATATGCGGGTACTCAGATCACCTAAGCATCATTTGGATGGTGTGTAGTGCTGCCATAGTCTTGAGCACGAAATAAAAGTACTCGAGAGTGAGAAATAGGTATAAATTAAGTATCTGGGCAAAACTGGCGAAGAGTTTTTGTCGTCGTCTGGCGGAGTTGGAAAGACGATGAGAAAATATGAGACGAAATTTATATTAATTATTTTGCACGATATGATTCGAGCTAGCGAGCGATGGTTGCACGATAACGACGACGACGACAAAAATTACTAGGGTAAATTTTGGTTAGCACTGTGGTATTTTTTGCTTTCTCGTTTATTTGACGTGGATATAGAAGTTATTGCGAAGAAAGAAGGTATAATATGTGCTTGATTTAGCTCGCTATTCACACAGACATGTAAAATGATATCTGTGTAGTGGTGGCATGCTGTATAGTAGTAGTTATACCCTATACCTCTCTCTCTCTCTCTCTCTCTCTCTATGTACGCGAGTAATATAGTTTGTCGAAAGGAAAGCGTGCAGAAAAACGAAAACGAAAAACAGGTCGATGAGTTTGAAAAATTTTCTCATTAAAAAACTTCTCTGAAAGATGTGTATACGATGGCGAAGAAGGCAAAAGGTAGAGTGCAAGGGTAGGGGTAGTGTTTCGCACAGGCGTTTGTTCTCTTAACGTAGGTAACCTGCAATCGGCAAAGAGGGTAAGTTCTTAGAGCGGTGCTTTTTCTTTTTTTTTTTTTTTTTTTTTTTTTTTTTTTTTGTTACGCTCTCACAAACGATGTAATTTAAAGGCTAATATTTTTTTATTTCGGATCTCGTGCGGTGGTGGTGTTGCGCGCCACGGATGGAAAATAATTTCGCCCAAATGAATAAATTGTCGACGAGATTATGAAGCGACGCGGTACGAAGGCGTGTACCAGCCGGCGCGGGTGGCGGCGGGGTACTAATTTCAAAATAGCGATGGCGCTGTTAAAAGTGGCGGTTCCGCGTGGTGAGCTTTTCGAAGGGATGAAAATGCACGCGACGGCGTGGCGCGGTGCGGTACGGTGCGGTGGTAGGGACATGGGCATGGGATATAGGTTGTGATTTCTTCTTTGAAGTGTTTGTGAGCTTTGGCTACGTCGAAAGTGTACTGCTTGCTCTACATAGATATAGCGGTTTGAAGAGCAAGCTCGCTACAATGTAATTTGACCGTTTTAAAAAAGTACCGTACCACTGTGTCGATGGTTATTAAAAAAGCTCGACGCGACGTTTGGTTTAATACAGGCCGAGAATGAACGTAGGAGGTGGTTTTTGAAACCAACTTGTACGTATACGTACCTAATGATATTATTTCCCGGAAGTAGACGTGCATAGTGTAACAGCGCTGTGCAGCGGTGATTTATTAATGTTGCTGGAATTGTTGCGTGTAAATGGTTATTAAATGTGGCACTCGAATGGTGAATTTTTTTATTCGCTTTAATTGCCGAAAGAAATACTGAAATGTTTGGTTTTATTTGCATTTCCTGCGAAAACTTTCAGACCAGAATGTTTGCCTGGATTAGCCAGATTTTGCTACCGTTGGGTGTTTTAACACTTATACCTTTACTAAGGCGTAAATTTGATGTGCGAATGAAGAAGAATAGCTGAAAATTTTGCTCTTCGTGTATGCCAGTGAAGAATGCTCTTGTCACTTCTATCGTGTGGTAGAATCAACCAACAAGAATCGAAAGAAATTCTTCCAGTCGTAATTTTCGGGGTATAGTGTTTTTAAATCAGTCACATGTACAAAGTTGCCTTGAACGGGAGAGACAGAATCGATTTTTTTATTTTTCCACAATTTGAACGGGATCACCTTAAAACTGGTTCAAATTTTCCAAATCCGCAAGTCCCAAAATTACAAGCCTGGGCGAAACAAGGTTCACGATCTTGGCGAACATGATATGTACAATTTTTTTGTGACTCGATGGTGCAATTTGTTGAAAAATCAACTTTTCCGGGTCATGGAGGGTGGAGGGGGTTGTTCAAATTTTCTTCCCTTCCCTACAAGAATAAATTTTTTAAATTAGAATATCTTTTCTTAAATTCAGATTGTTTCGAAGGCTAGTTAGCCAAGATTTGTCTGATATGCTTAATATGTTTTATTATTTCAATCAATTACTCGTATCTGTACCATCCAAAATCGCTTAAATTTGAACAATTAGCTCAGTTTTGTGGAAAATTTATAGCAATAAAATTCGTAAGATGTTTAGGCTACATTGGGGTTGATCAAAATTTTTGATGAAAAAATGGAAATATTTTTCTATTATTTGAACTTTGCATACCTGTACAGATCATATCGTTTTATCTGGAACGTTGATACTTGATAGGGAAGTAAAAGACTGCCCAGGGCGCAATGGTGTACCCAGGATTTGGTTTACAGGAGGGGGTATCTACTTTTTGTGTGTACTATTTTTTGGGTCTGAATTTATAAAAATGAATAAAACGTTAAGTCCGAGTGAACGGAGAACAGAATTTTTTAACGAACAAAAAGTGCATTTTCTGGAGTCTTGAGAAAAAAATACCATGAATGTAAACATTTTTCAAGACTGATCGGTGAAGGATCGTAACATAAAGTTTTTTTTAGCCTTATTATCCATGTCATATTGTCAATGAAAACCAGGCTATTAGAGTCTGTACCCCAACGGCGGAGGGGGGGGGGAATAAAATCTATTTGAAGATCCTACAACGCCGTTTCGATAATTTTTGGCCATGTCAGGTGTTTATTTTTATTTTTTTATTTTATTTTTCCCAACATTAAAATCATTTACTCTGCTTGATACTGACCAAAATCACTCCACTTTGGTTAATCGGCTCATAGATGTATATGTGAGGGGTTGGCCTTGGGTCAAAATTCTGTTCTGCCGCACAAAAATTGTTCCTTTTTGAATCAATCGATAGAGAATCTAAAGTTGTATAACTTAACTAAAAAGCAACCTTTTAAGTCAATTAGGAAGGGAGATATGAGAGTTTTTTTTCCCTTTTCGACCTTGATGAAGGGTTGTTCTTCCCCCTCCCCCCATTTCCCCCCTAAGTAAGCTAGGAAGTTTGAAATTGGGTATGTACATTCAGTAGGGACTGTAGATGTTCCTTGTGGCGGTCTTGACTTTTCAGCTCTATTAAACCTCCTCCCAGAACCAAAAATGTGGTTTTTTGGTCAGGTTTTCTCATTTCTTGAGTTTTTTGATTTTGTTCCTCGCCTAACTCTCCTCCAAATAGAGCTAGGAAGCTGAAATTTGGTATGTACATTCAGTAGGGACTGTAGATGTTCTTTTTGGCGGTCTTGACTTTTCAGCTCCATTGAACCCCCTCACAGACCTAGAAATGTGGTTTTTTGGTCAGGTTCTCTCATTTTTTGGGTTTTTTGAATTTGTTCTTCGCGTAGCTCTCCTCCAAATAGAGCTAGGATTGGTATTTACATTTAGTAGGCACTCTAGATCTGCCTTTTGGGGTCTTGACTTTTCAGTGCCATGACACCCGCTCACAGCACCAAATATGTTGTTTTTTTGGTCGATTTTTCTTATTTTTAGTTTGTTCCTCGCATCATTCCCTTCCAAATCGGGCTGGGAAGTTGAAATTAAGTATGTACAGTCATGATGGACCCTAGATGTGCCTTTTGCGGGTTTTGACTTTTTAGCCTCTTTGAACCCTTCCTGTCGTCAGTTCTAATGTTTGTAATATAGGCTGAAAACGATGCTTTTTTTTTTTTAAAATGAGAGTTGTACGTATATTTCAGCAACTCACGTACTTGCTAACTTCTAAACGAACTTGATTGAATTTTGATCTAAGATTCGTTGCATTTTTATTCCTTCAAGGATAGTCATAAGCTAAGTTAAACCTATGACGATTCAAAACCAAATATCACAAATCACAACCGTTGGAAAATCTCTGTGGTGAAAAGCTCTTTTTTGCGTTTGCATTGCAAGTAGATTATATTTCAAAGATCGATATTATAGAGAAGTTACATTGGAAACTAAACTATGGAGCATGTTAGATTTGTGAAAGTTTGCTTATGATGCCCCAGGCAGCCGTGTAAGTTCAAGTTTCAGACTCAGAAGCTTAACCTTCTCCTTGCCATGTTCCTAGTTGACCAATAACTGCTGCAGAGAAATTCGACAAACTGTACAACTTTATCTTTATTTTTCGATAAAATTGTCGTGGAAACTTTGGCGAAATTTCGAGACAGTGTTATCTCGAAGTGTACCGTTCGCTATCTTGGCTTGGCGATATAGCATTTGCGAATCCGTCGGTATCGTTATTTTCTTTTCGATTGTTGGGATTTTTCGTGCCGGATTAAAGTCTTTGGTTGATGCTGGAAAATTAAATTTTCGCGCGTCATTATGCGTAAATAAGGATTTATATAGCGCGTTGAAAAGTACGAATGTAGCATCTCCGCTTTTTCCTTTATTCATTCTATTTTTCTTCTTCTTTTTTTTTTTTTTTCGGTCCGAAGAATAAAAGAATTGACGTTTGTATGTAGTAGCGTGCTGTTATTTGATAAGAAATAATGTAAAGCACATCGTATCGTCTTCGAAGTGGTATTTCGGTATAGCTAGGCCGGTGGCTCGGTCGAAAAAACGAGAATTTTTATTTATTAAGGCGTCGCCAGCCAGTACGAATGCTGTACGTATAAATATTACGTATACCAGCGAGACATGTGAAAAATCACGTCGATAATACAGCAGGGATTTTTGTACGAGAATTTGAACGAGAATGGCGGATTTCAATCGCGGCGCTGCTGTTGTTGTTGGCGGATTTTAAGATGAAAACCCCCCAGCCAGGCGTGAGCTAACTAGCGGGTGAATATGGTACCGTGGTGACGAGTCGACCAGAAAAATGAAATAGATGAGACCGAGAGGTGAGAAAGAAAAAAAATAAAAATTACGACGTCAAATATAGAAACGGTGTACGATGAAAAAAAAAAAAAAAGCAAAAGTTTTACGCCGAATAAGAAAACGTTCGTGTTTTTGGGGTGAAGAAAAGAGTAGTAGATGAAGTTGAAAAGTGGAAAAATCTCGTACAGTGTAAATTCGTTCATTTCCATTTCGCTATTGGAAATTGTATAGGTGCTGCAAAAAGAGAAAGAGAGAGAGAAATAGAGATACGAAAAGAAAAAGAAGACTGTGGTGAGGTTGTTGAAATGAATTCGATGAGGTCTTGAGGCTGCGTTATTCTCCTTTGCTCTGGGTCTGGGTGTGGAATGTTCATCACGACGACGACGACGACGACGACGACGACGACGACGACGTTGATGATAGCGGCGCGGAAATGAAGTACAATTTGAAATACGTCGAGAGGTAATTTTTGAAAAATATCAAGATGGAAATTGAAAGAAGAGATACTCTCCTGATGTAAGTAGAGTGCTTGCCGGATGAAGACGATCTGACGACACGTTGCGCTGCCTTTATAAGAAGCGATGTGCTTGTGTACGCAGCGCAACGACTAAGATGGCTGGGATTATACTGCGACAGGTATGACGACAACGTCGAATTTCAGCATTATATTTTGTTCGATTACTGCATGAGATGGTGTGTGCGTATGTGGCGCTGACTGCCTGATAGAAAACGAGCAGGCTTTTGCAAACGTCGAAAAGTTCGACGCGTTAGAATGAAAATACTCGTACAGATGCGGTTACCCTTCTTCGTCTCTTTTTAACCACGTCGTCGGTCGTCGTTCTTGCGTATCTATGCTGTGCCTCCTTAATCGAACACAAATGCGCCAGTGCACAGTCAGAGGTGTAAAGGTGTACGAATGCATGCGGAGGAAAAAAAACGCACTGGTGAGAGGGGGGGGGGCAAAAAGGCTATGGGTATAGTATATATTTTGCTAAATCAATGAGTAATGAAGTGAGACAGTTTACGAATATGTAAATGGCAGTTTGAAATCGCCAATGTCCAATGACTCTCGTCGTGTTGTGGGTAGATGAGCACGAATGGCGGCGAATATGCTTACACTACACCAAACCTATATTACTACCCTTTTTGCTATTTTGAAGCAAGGGAATGGTAGACTGATGCGGTAAAAAGGATACGGATTGATGACAGCATTGCATAACTCTCTGGTCCCAACGTCTCTACGTTGTATGTACGTGTGTGTGTGTAGGTATTATAGTGTGCGTTTGTGCACCTCTATCTACGTCTATCTATCCATCTATCCATCTATCTATCTAACTGTGTATTTGTATACTATTAATGTAGAGTACCTGCAGCGTGACGCGTTCAACGCGAGCATCATCCAGCGATTTATTACCAAGGGAATAATTCGACGGTGTATTTTGAAATTTAGAAATGTTTTCGTTCGAATAGAGGTGTAGGTAAAGGCGCGGTGGCGTGTGACGTTGATAGGTTATTTTGCATTCGTATTCGACGGTCATTGCTGTTATATACATACAAATATACAAAATGACATGTTTGCCCCTTTCTCTCGGTGCTTAGCTAGGTATATAGCTATATTCTGCATGCTATGTATACGTTGTGCTCGTCTGTCTTCCTATTCTATCTATTTATATGGATAATATACTGATAGAAATGTACAGTATATTGAGCTCATTGCCCATAACTCATACGACGAATGTAGGGAATTTTGTATTATAGATGATATTGTTATTCGTATTTGGTATAGATTTTACGTGTACTGTCGCGAACAATATTAAGCTCTGAGTTGATTGCATGCAGCTAGCTTGATGAAATCTGTCGTTCTGCAATATCGAGAGTTGTAGGCTGCTATAAGTACATTATCTGTGGGTTTTAAGATGTAGATATGTATTTGAGAGGCAGACAGAAAAAATTCCGAGATAAAAAACCAACTGTCAATAAATTTTCTCAACAGAAGAAAAAGTCTCAGAGAGAAGAGACGGTTCCTTGTTTGTGGGACTGAAATTTCACTCAATTGTTCTGCTTTCATTAACCAACATTAAGAAGTTGTTAGTCTAGAAACATTCGCCACAGTTTCAAAGCCCACTCCGCCCTTTTTCGTCTTTAAACTGTTTAGTGTTTTCAAGAAAACCGATTTCGATTAAATAGAATATTTTATACATTGAGTTGAGATGAAAAAAGTATCTTGAATTTTGACCCAACTCGTAGAAGTGATTGACTTTGTGTTGAAAACCCACTGTACAAACTTTTCTGCTCTGTCCCTAGTTCAAAGAAGGATAATGTTATGGGTTCTCAAAGTAAGGCTATTTAAGAAAAAGTTGTAGTTTTTCACCATTTACACCTCCCGGATTAGTTTATATGTTTATGAATTTTAGCTATATCTTTTGAATTGAATCGTATTCGTTTTGATTTTATAAAGAGCGAATTAAAAATTTAGTTTCAGGGTTATATTAAAAATTTTCTTCTTTTATATCTGATACATACCTATGTATTTTTGTAACCATAATAATTAGTCCTGAATGAACTTGTATGCCTTTTTGATCCAATTTTCTGTAATAATTCCCTGACGACTTGCAATAAGTGTGAACAAAATGCTTCCAACATTCAAGAAATTCATTTGGACCATTATTTAAGCGAAGAAGAAGTCGAAATTTTATTCTGAAATCGTACAGCAATCGAAAAACGAAAAAACTATTTTGAAATCACCGATCTCCTACCTTCAAGGTGATCAGTCGTGAATAAAATCGTTCGAAAAGTTATTTCACAGAATTAAAAACGTAGAAAAGTAAAAAAAAACAACAAAAATCTAATTTCACATTACGAAAAATGCAACAAAAAAGAAAAACGATAAATAATTGCTAGATTTCCATTTCATTTCGTTTCTTTTTCGTAATTTTTGTGATTTTAATTAAAATAAGTAAAACACCAAGCTGAAAATTAGCTAACAATAAATTCGTGTTCAGCAGCTCGAACGATCCTTGTAAATATCATTCGCGTGACAAAAATACTCAAATGTCAAAAATTTGCATTCCATAATGGTAAAATTGACCTAAAATAAGAAAAAAAATTGTTGAAAATCATTGAAAATTAAGTAAAAAGATAAGCAAAAATGCGTAAAAATTTTCGAAAAATAGTTGAAAATTGACCTAAAATTTGAAAAAAATTGTTGGAAATTTGGTAAAATTTTCGTTAAAAAGGAGTAAAAAATGCAGAAAATGTATCATAAATCTCGAAAATGTTGAAAAATGTGTGAAAGTGGCCTTAAATCGTTAAAAAATATTGAAAATTAGGTAAAAATTTCCACTAACTGTGTAAGAAGTGTGAAAATTTGATTAAAAATTAGCGAAAAAATGTTGAAAAATTAGTGAAAATGTACGAAAAGTTGTTAAAAATCCTTAAAAATTGAATGAAAATTTTAAAAAAATGGGTTTGAAGTGTGCAATTGTTTTTGGTGATTTTTGATCAATGTTCAGCATTTTTTACATGTTTTGGTTCATTTTTGCCCAATTTTTAATGATTTTTAACAATTTTTTTCATATTTTAGGTAACTTTTACCTTCTTTTCAATGTTTTTTTCATAATCTTTGATCAATTTTCTACATTTTTAACCTTGTGTAATCAAGTTTTTACCCATTTGCCAGTGAATTTTCAACAATTTTCGTTACATTTTTTACGTATTTCTGCAAATTTTTTCCTCACATTTTTGATGGATTTTATTGATTTTTTTCATATTTTAAGTCAATGTTTACTCAATTTTCAATATATTTTTTCTGATTTTTGACTAATTTCCGACGGCTTTAACGATATTGTTCAAATTTCAGGTCAAGTTTCACATATTATTTAAAATTTTTTTGTGAATTGCATTTTAGACGTATTTTTTGCCAATTGATTTGTTTAATTTTTACCCAATTTTGTAGGTTTTTTAACGATTTTTGTTTGATTTTCACACATTTTTTAATAGTTTTTCGTGATTTTTAATGAATTTTTTTCACTTTTTAGCCAATTTTCCATGTTTTTTGACAGTTTTTTTCATATTATAAGTCAATGTTCAGCTATTTTTCGAACTTCGTTCGTGATTTGCGAGCAATTATTTTCATTTTTCGATGATTTTTAACGATGTAAATTTTTAGAGGCAGTTTGAAACGCTGAACATGAATCTGTTGTTAGGTTTTTTGTTTGATGTTTTCGTTAGTGAGTGAAGATGATGAAGAAAGTGAGATTTTCAATTATTACCTGTATGCTTTGTTTATCCTAATTAAAATAACAAAAATTACGAAAAAGAAACGAAATGACGTGAAAGTTGGGGCAAGTGGTGTATAAACGAGTATTTTGGGGTATATTACGAGTGAAAAATGTTTTCACCAGAAACGACTGATTTTTGAACGAAAAACATGGTGTAAAATTGGTTCTTTAATTTTTCAAGATGTTTCCATGTGGGAAAATGATTTGTTTAGGGGTCCCTAACAATGTTACGTGATAATTTTCTAAATATAATGATAGAGCCGATTCACCTATCTTGACCGTGAGTACACTTTAGTATGGTCGGTTTCCAACTGCCCATCATCCGCTTTCAAATATCATTCTGATCTGTCCCAGCTACTACGCAGCAACTCGCCATCTCCGAAATTTGTACCCTAAGCGCAGATTTCGAAAAGGGAAATCTATGTTTGGAAAAAAAAAATCACTTGTTCTATCCGCATCCAACCCTATCGTAGCGTTTAAACTTTATCACAAAGAATTTCTTTCGTTCGCTTAGCGACCTAATTGAGTACACAATGAACCCTTAACATTGCCGATTTTCCGCTACCAACTCTCGGTTATTCTCGACTTTCGCATACCCTCGAGTTAATTTCCATCTGATAAAGTTCATCGACTTGGAACACTATCAAAATCTAGTCGGCCAAACGGATCGTCGATTTTCCAAAAACTAAAAACACCGTCACAGTTGACCCCATTTGGGCGTGATCGTGTACCGTCAATATTTCAAAACAACGCTCGAGTCAAGTCGTTGGTCCAACGACGACGACGACTACGACTATAGAATTGTATGTTTCCTTTTGGCGGGGTCGTGTTGTAGTCGTTTGTACTCGAAGTATAACTTATGTATATCCTACATATTTACTTCTCTGTGAGCAGTCGTCGTTATTACGAGTACCATTGCCAAATCTGCACGCAGCAGTAATCTTCGATGCGTTTTGGTCGTGTACTTGTTGTGGTACCGACCACGTGGTACATCTTTTCATTATACTATATACAGACACACACACACACACTGAAATGAAAGAAGATCGTACATCAAAAAATGAACCACGCAATCTAATACAGCAATTATACGCCTTCGTTTGAATCTTCCTCGTGGTAGGATACGTTGCTTCTCTGCGAGTCTGTTCTATAAATGTATGTACCTCTATCTATATAATTCCTCTCGCGGTAACGTGTTCATGATGTACGATACAGAAAAACCACAAAACCCTCTCGAGTGTACGCTGTCTATCACATCAACAATTGCAATACGTAGTAGTGTCTCTGTCTACAGTTGTATGGTATGTGTGCAACGACATAGCCGTGTAGGTACTTTCACCGTGCACAAAAATATGTACTATCCGGATAGTCATAAATCCTTCCAAGTCTCATTGCCAGAGCGTGTACTTATACAGAGTAATAAAGTTTTATTCGTATCATCGATTGTAATGTATCGAATTTTTTTTTTTTTTTTTCATCGTATTGCGTAGTTACGTATACCTACTCGATGTCGATTACAACAAGACCGGCGATAAAAGACCTATGTATGTAGGTAAGGTACCTAAAGCACGATAGCGCACCTCTCTCCAAATATCTTTGGTATCTTTCGCGTGCGTGGCACACAAATTCAATATCCAGTTCTTTCCATGCAGTCATTCATGTCGTCAACCAAATACTCATATTGGTGCATATGCCGCCTTACGTATGTGTACTTGTACTGTACTTGACTTGCCCAGTCTACACCATACTAACACTGACATCAACTGAGGATATTTTTCAAAAGCAAAGATTTTAATGTTTATAAATGCTGACTGCACATAACTTTCCCGTAAATAAAGTTGAAAGACTTGTTTCATTTCAACAATACCATCGATATTTTGGCGAAATGTTGAAGTTACCATTATCAACATGGTATCCTCTCTTCGGTCCATTTTCAGCGTAGATCTGCCCAGCAATTATTTTGTTTTTTATAAGAAAGGACAGCCTGACTCTCGAGTGATTTTTGTATGTCTATAGTCCATCGTCAGCTACTTTTTTTTCCAGACATCACATTCAGAAAAAATACAATGTATTGCGCTCTTATAAACTCAGGATTGTAAAGATCTGGCTAGCAATGAAAACGTTGCTTTGTTGATAGCGTAGAAAGCAACGAGAAACTGCCGCATAAATGCTAGCAATAAGCCAACTTCCCCTGGATAATCACGATGATAAGGTGTTACATAACTAATATGATTGTGATTGCTGATGTCCTGACGTAGGATATGGAATCTGTATGCTTGATGGTCCAATGACATCGTCAATAGGGTGAGTGAGGTTCACCTTTTCCATGAAGTGGGTTGACGCTTGATTTTTCTGTCCTGATTTTTTTGTGTTATCTCGTTAATGAATATCAGTCTATTACCGCATAGCATCTAATGGCAGGTGACATGGGGAGTATCAATAGAATCCGCTTTTGGATGACCATCAAGACCATTTATGGCGATGTTGAATATTTATTTTTATTTAAACTATTTTTATTTTTTCCGGAGACTAAAACCATTTTTTCTTTTTTTGGCTAGGTACGAACAAAAATCGCTGAAGATAGCCTGATTTTCTGTGTCATATTAGCTTGATATCGACCCAAATCGGTCGAATTTAGGAAGTAGGGTTCGATTGACGACAGATTCAACATTTCTGAGTGGTAATGACCCTGGATCAAAATTCAGTTGTGCATAAATTGGGGAGGAGGGATGCTGACGGGCAAAAATTGCAAAAATTGTCCTTTTTTGAGTCAGTCTTTAGAGAATCATGAGTTGTATAACATTTTTTATAATCAGCCCCGTAGGTCAATTAGGAGGGGAGATGTGGGAGGTTTTTCACTTTTCAACTTTGAAAACAGACTTGCCCTCGTCTATCTCCCTCCAAATTAAGCTTGAAAGTTTAAATTTTGTATGTAGACTTAGTAGGGGCCGTAGATGTGCTTTTTTGAACATTTCAACTTTTCAGACCCATTGCACTTCCTCTTTGCCCTGAAGGAATGGGTATGTAGGGTGGAGTTTCTTATTTTTGTATGTTTGTCCCACGCATATCTCCTCTCCAAATTGAGCTAAAAAGTTGAAATTTCGCATATGGATTTTGTAGATATCCTAAATGTACCTTTTGGGAGTTTCAACTTTTCCGCCTCCTTGAACCTCCTCATAGCCTCGAAGAAATGGTTTTCTTGGTCGATTTTTCTTATTTTTTGAATTTGTCTCAAAGCTTATCAACTCAGTACTAATCATAATTTCTCAGAACTGTTATTTTGGCTTTATTTTACTTAAATATTGAAGAACCTGATCTAGGATGACTTTGGGTCGAAAATTTAACCTATTGGTAACATTTTTTGAAAGCGTTGTAAGTGGTAAAAATGGTGAAAAATTGTCATCGAATTAATTTTTGGAAGACCAAAGGTGGTATTACAAATTTTTGTCTGAGAACAAGGATGTTGTGCCTTTTACACTCTGAGAGAGGCCTCCAGAATTGACTAATCAGTCCCTTCCCACAAAGTGTATTTCAAAATATTATGATTTTTTTCTTTGTCAAAAAATATTTCTCGGATTATTTGAACTTTAAAAGCTTAAGGGAAAGTATCTACAAAGTCAGACGTTAGTTTATATCTGATAAGGTACAATGTGATAGATTTTTTCGTTGTGTGATAATCGTACTTTGCGTTATTTTTTTGCTTTGAAAATCGAAATGACAAAACATGGTTCGAAGCGATTTTGCAACTTTAAAGAAAGTGCTTGATATAAAGATATTCAAATGTGAGTTATATTCAAACTCGGATTTGTCGCTTACACAAAAATATTTATAAAAAAAAAAAAAAACACATAGACGCTTTAAGCAAACGTTGATTTTGTTAGTCGAATTTCACTTGAACGAAATTTTAGAGTTGAACGTATAGTTGATGAATTGACGAACAATATTCACGAAAGCGAACAGTTCATTTAAGCAATATCGTATCATTCCAGCTGCAAATATTTAGCTTGGCTTATATTCGAGGTAAAAAAAAAAAAAAAACAAAGAGTTGTCAAGAAATAGCTTAAGCATCGCAGAAGTAAGAATAAAGACTATCAGGTTTAGAGATGACTATTGAACTTTATATAGAGTAATTTCGAAACGATCCCAAAGAGGTTTTGTTAACCAACGAAACAGACGAAGAGGACGGAGCAGTGTTCAACAGAAGAGATATCCAATTGCTTAGGGAATTTCGTCTTTCGAATTTAATGACTACGCAAAGTTTTACGAAAGTGTGTGTGTCGGTGTGTTTTTTTTTCTTGCAAATTCAACTTACGGGTCGTTGAAGCTGCGGAAGAACAAGTTACTTTTACGTGGTGTTGTTAAAACGATAGAGAATCTTATTCGTAGAGCTAGAAGATATGATGGGAAGAGAACGAAAGAGAGACAGAGGGAACAATATAAGCCAACTGTGCGGTTTATGTTTTAGCTCTTCTCTGTACTCTCTATTGCTCGGCGAAATAATTTTCCACTACGTTTTCGACATTTAATAATGGTTCGTAGTGTTAGAAAACTGCTAAGTATTACAAAGCCAACGTAATGTAAAAGGATATTATACCGGCGGCGAGGCGTACCAAGCTGTGTCAATGTCGCTTATAGTCGTCCAATTCGTGTATGATTTTTCGTTAGTGAAATTTTTCCTCGTGGTTGGATCATTGTAGTTAACTTATATATCTTTCTGCAGAATACGCGGCTCGTCTGGTCGACCTTGGCTGCGTACGTAGATTTCGCTTCGTAACTATTTGATCATTGAAGCGTGTACAGAAATGATGATGAGCGCGGTTGGCCCATCTTCTCAGCTTTGTCGAGTAATTTTTCATATCGCGTTGACCAACGATTCTATGAATTATTATTGAATCGCGTTTCAACTTCGTAGAATTTTATTTGCCGAATAGTTTTTGTAATTTTTTTTTTTTTCATTTTCTCGTTTCAGGTAAGAGAGAAGAAACGTATATTGCTATAGCCAGATGGTACCTGATGGCATTTGAATTAAACTAAAATTAGTATTCTTTATTCGAAGAGTGGACTGTCTTCTACACACAATGTCGTATATTTAAGGTAAGATTTCTAGTTTCCGAGTATTATAAGTGTTCTTTGGTAAATTAATGAGTTTTCAAAAGTATCCCGCCGCGCAAATGGTGTCAGGATAAGTAGTGTCACATGACTCAGTTCTGGCGTGAGACTTCTGACAACAAAAATGGTACACTTCTGGCAATGTTTCACCCAATCCGAGATCACTAAATATTTGCCAAACTCATGGCAGTGACATTGATATAGCGCAATTGTAGCATCATGATGTCTCCAAAATAACTTTATTATGACAAGGCTATGACGTTACTTTGATACTACTCTGGTACATTTCTGACGCAATTGTGACATATTTTCAGCAGTGTCAAAAATGTGCCACAATTGTGTCAAAAATGCGCCAAACTAGTGTCAAAAGCACGCCATAAATGTGTCAGAGCGACTGTGCCAGAATGGTGTCATAATGTTGTCAGAAGTGTGTCACCTCCAAGTCACATTAGTGTCATAATCAAGTCAAAAGCATGTCGAATGTCATTCATATGGCATTAGTGCACTACCAAATCGAAGTTAAAACTATGCTACAACTGTGTCATAAAAGTGCTATAACATTGTCAATAATATGCCACTACCAAGTCGCAAAATGAAAGTTTGCCATTTATATGTCATTAAAGTACCAACAAAAGCGCCAATCATACGACACATTTGTGCCACGACAGCGTAACACAACGTGTGTCAGAAGTGAGGGGGTGCAACGGGATTGAAAAGTTAAAACCCTCGAAAGACACATCTATATGCTAAATTTAAACTTCTTAACTCGATTTGGAGAATAGATATGTGTGGTACAATCTCAAAACTATAGAAAAAAACCTAAAAAATCATTTTTTGGAACTTTGAGCATTTTAATGGGGCTAAAAAGTTGAAAACATCCGAATGCATCTGTCGGACTCCTATCGAATCTATACATCAATTTTTAACCTTTTTGTTCAATTTGACGTGGTACATCTCCAAAAATTAAGAAAAATTTCCTAATAAATTATTTTTTTGGGGTTGTGAGGGGTGCAATGGGGCTAGAAATTGAAGTCTCCATAAGGCACATCTAGGTTACCTACTAAATCTACATATCAGATATTAATATATTAATTTGCTAGCTCAATATTGAATAGAGATTTGCGTAGGACAAACTCAAAAATTGAGAAAAAGGGTCCGAAAACCCCTTTTTTGGGAACTTTGAGGGGGTGGGGGGGGTGAAATGGAGCTGAGAAGTTGAAACTCACATAAGGCAACACTAAGACCTGTACTACATTTAATATTTAAATTTCATCCCCCTTGCTATGTTTGGAGGGGGTCAAGAGGAGCCATATGTATGAGACAGTGTTTTCCTCTTCTAATTGACCTGATATATTCAGTTTTGGCTTTGTTGTATAACTTTAGAGTCTCTCTCTCTCTCTCTCTCTCTCTCTCTCTCTCTCTCTCTCT
>FIZR01023349.1:0-54099 GCA_900060175.1 Ferrisia virgata | reverse complement strand
AGGAATTTTTTGTGATGAGAGTTTGTTTGCTGAATTTGTTTTAGACAATGAAGTATGGCTGTAATTTCTCAATTTTTATAAAATTACGTTTTTTGAGGGCTTTTGAAAAATCGACTATGGGGATTAAAAATGAAATATTGGGCTTAATCGTGTACAACTGATGTCCTTCATCGATTTCAAGGGGGCGTTTCTCAACAAAAAATCCTTTTCTAGTTTTTTAGATGACTTTTTTTGAAACCGTCAGGAAAATGGAGTGATGATGAGAAAATTCCATCAATGGTCATTTTGGACCTAAGCAAGTATAATAATTTCACTTTTTTTTTATTTTTGTTTCAATTTTGTTTTAATTTTGGAAAATATTTCAACTTTAAGTAAGTTTTGCAGGTTTAAAAAATTGAGTTGAGGGGCTGAAATTTTTACCACATTCTTTTGATATCATTCTGCAACTGTTGTAAATCCACCTCAAGCAGATTTCCAAAAAAAGCAAAATTTTGCCCACTCTAGTAATTATTTTACTTGTGGTATGAGTGTTCGATGAATTTCACATGAAGCTTCGTAATACTTGAACATGATTTTATTACAAAAATAAGTTATAATTTAGTAATCTCTAATTTTTGTTTTTAGGTGAGTGAAAATTTTCGCTGATTGAATTTCAATGTACATGTAGAAAATAAAGAACTGGTGAGTTATTTTTCATAACATTTTGTAAAATCTAATCACATTAAGTCCGGTATGCTGATGCATGTATAATTAATTAGTGTACTTACGGTATCATCGTCTAGAGATGAAATTATTGTACCTATCGGTTGATTTTATTTTAACTAGCCCGATTAGTTATTCATTAGTTGAAATCAAAATAATGGTTTTTTCCCCCTACATATTCGATGATGACGGATTTCGTCCACGATGACCTTCTCCAATAATTCATTATATAGAAACAAATATATTACGAACGAAATCAACTCGATCATGATACATTCGTTGTAAGCTGAATGTGTATATGGGTAATAAAAATGAATCGCGAGTAACTAATCTGCAGGCAAATTACAACGACAAAGAGACACGTTTTTCGTTCGAAGTTTTCATTAAAACTCCATCTAATGTAATAGAATACAGCCAAACAGATGGATGAAAACAATAGAATACATTTACAGCGTTTACGTGTGAGCGTTGTTGAATGAAAGGAGGTGAAAAATTGATAAAAATTGCTAGATAAAAGCGAAAAAGTTTGATTTTTAATTAACTCGCTCGAATGGCGAAACGATACGAAAAAGTTAAATGGTTCGTTTAATTTTTAAACATATTTTTCAACGGTAAATTACCGCAATAAACTAAAAACACCGCATCTGCTCACCTATCAATCACGATAAAAACTTTTGCCAGTAAAAATTTTTCAGCTTTTAAAAAAAAAAGTAAGCATATCAAATAACTCCAGCGAACGCATCGCGTAAACACGAACAAGGAGGAGTGTTATATATATATTTTTTCACTCCTTCGTTATTTCCGAATGTAAATTAAAATTTGGGAAAAGAGGGAAAAAGAGCGCCTTAATCCGTAAAATCGACTCATTTATATCATGCTGGTGTTCTTCGACTATTAAACCTCTCCTCCCCTCCCTTGGTTTGCCGATACCGTTCTTTCTCCTTTGCTTCCTTTTTCTCTGTGTCGTATACCATACATTTTTCAATTGTCATTAAACTTTGTAAATCTTTTACGACCTTTTTGTTTGTGTTCTTTTTTTTTTCTATTACTTTTTCTCGCGCGTAACATTTTATTAAAACAGTTTTGAATAAATTCAACTTATCCCTTTAATAAAAAGAAGAAAAAAAAAAAGTTCTCAAAAGTAAAAAAGTTTTTTATTTTATAAACCATGACACTGGTACACAAACGCAGCACATAGATTCTTATATAAAGTCTAAACGATACGATGGGGGATGGGAAAGGAGAGGAGGGGAAAATGTAGAACGCCAGCGAGCGTCGCTACTTTTAGTGTTCTTTTCTTTTCTCGTGTGTACGTTTCTTTTACGTCGCTACGTTTTTTTTTTTTTTTACTCGCTTTCTTTACATTTTTGCCCTTTTTATTTCCCTCTATCCGTCTGTCTCTGTTTACGGCAGTGGTAAAAATATGTCTAACGTACAGGTTAATGCGAGAAATACCCTGCTATCTTTATTGTCGTACATCACGATTACAATTCGTATAGACAAGAAAGACGATTCTCAGAAGGGCAGTTACGCGTAGTTATCACGTTTTAAAATTCTACTTAGCTTTTTTTTTTATTTTTTTCACGATACTATTACTTGAATGTCGTTTTCTCGCTTGGTTTTTTTCCTCCCATTCTGTCATTCTGCGTTATGACAGCGTTATCTTTGTAGCTTTCTTTGGGAAAACGTTTTGTATTTCATTATTAGTAATATTTTGTTTGGTATTACGATGTTACTAAGTGAGCTGACTGATTTCATTGTTAATGATATCTCCAACTTTGCTTTGGTTACACGCTGGTAAGTGACGTAAATGAGGCTCATCTTATAGAAGGATGTTTTTTTGATTGATTGGTCTGATTTACTATGTCATATTGTCTATTAGAACTGGGCTAGGATATTCATTTTTATGGTTTTGTGTTTTTTTTCCCATTTCGAAGACATCGTTGGATAAGCTTCAAAGCTCAAATCACTCCCACAAAGAAACTAACCCCGAATTTGTGTTCAGTGAAACAAATTACCTTGACCTAGACACTGTTCGCGTTCATTTTATTCGGAATTTTCAAAAAGAAATTTTCCGTCCGAAGAAGCCAAAGCAACGACCTTTAAATTAACGAGGCCATCTTCGTCAACCTTGGCGACGCCTGGCGGATTTATTTTGTGATAGTCGTTAAAAATGATTTTATTTGCGTATATTTGATAGTCTATTTCGAAAGGAAGACATAACATATTCATTTTCGTCTATAATTTTCGCAACTTCAACCTTAAACTTCTCCGATGCGTGTTCTCCAAATTTTTCAATGTTCTCCGAACCACAAGCCATCTCCAAATTAACGTGCATGGTCAAGCAATTGACGTGTTCTCTTTCTAACCTGCAATGAACTAACCATGTTATTACGTTTTCGAACTCTTATCTGGTGATAACCTCGGACTGTCGACCGAAGATAACATTCGAAAGAGTACCTCCATTTGGGCCATTCGTAATGGGACTATGGCCAGCGCATTCAGCACCTTATGGTGGGCATAGAGGTGTTGGGTGTTGGCGATCTTTGTGTCCACCATACGATCACGAATTGATTTTACGTCATCAACGGGAATGAAACGAAAAGTGATTCTTACTGTGTTCATATTTACGAGCGGTCTGGGGTCGCCTGTTCCTCTACGATTAATTTAGTTTGAGGCTCAGGATGGTTGATGACGTTGGTCAAATTTTGTATCGTGACATTTATAGCATCCTAAGAGCATCGAACAGACTATTGTTTACCCTGGAGGCGGCTATCTTCGCCAGCCACAAGTCGGTTGCAACTCTTTGAATAGGCTGTTTTCGAAATTCAGACGACATATACAGCTATACATACCTTTTGGAGGTACGGTGACCCTACAGGGTACGTCTAGCATAATACAACTGAACCAGTATACACCTTTCTGCTCATCCCAATCCTCGACTGCGAATAAATAACGGCTGATGGTGGGGTGCCTCTTTGTGAACGGAGTTATGGTCAATTGCAAGCGATTTTTTTCAGAATATCTATAAAAGTATCATATTGAAGAAATTTCCGGAACCTAGAAATTATTCCTGTTTGACTCCATGCAGAAACTTTTTTTTTTTAATGACAGACTGAATTACCGACCGTGTGTTAAATAATTTTCCCCCACTGCAACAATAACCATTGAAAAAGTTCCTCAGTTCCCTTATAAATTCTACTGAAAGAGAACTTGTAAGGGATTCAAAATTCACTTTCAGTTATTCCATAGAACATAGCAAAATCATCGTCTTGCATAAAATGTATCCGCGTTAAGTTATTCATAGGCGATGCAACAGTACAGATAACATCATCCTTCATCGTCGTTTTTCTGGAATAAAATAACATTAGTTATAGACGGACGCAAATTACGTAATTACCACATTGTTTGAAGGGAGCAACGTAATATTTTTCCGACGACTTCGAAGTAGGAATGATGATAACGAATTAACGATAACGCTATTTGGCGTTTTCAATTGTTTACGAGGGGGGGGGGCAAAATATACTTTTTGAACTCGTTTTCCCAGTTTTTCCAATTTTTTGAAGGGAGTCTCGACTTACTAAGCACCCAAGAAACCTTCCATCTCATCGAAATTCGTATTTCAGCGAGAAATCCAGAACGTAATCATGATCTACGAGTTAGAATAGACATGTGAGCATGCGGAACTTGAAATTGAGCCCAACTTGGCATTTTCAAGCAAATAACCACCTGGACCAAAAAGACCAGCGCAGTTGGTCGAGTGCGACAAAACCATTTTGAGCTGGCAAAATGAAAAAAAGGATGGTTTTTCGTATTTTTAAAAGTTTTCTTCCAACGAAAAAGTTCTGAAAAAATTTAATGTTATAGATGTCGGTCAACCACATGGCGGATATATTTTTCGTTGTTTCAAGTTTGAAACAACATGTAGATATTTGATTTTGAAATTTAGAAATGCGCGTTTCGTGATGAAAAGATGATCAAAAAAAATTGAAAAAATGTCCAAGGAATGGCCCTTGATATGGTCCGTTATCCCTGTGATATTGATAAAATTCGGTTAAGAATTGTAGGATATAAAAATTTATAAGCTAAACTAGTATTTTAAACACATTTATGGTGATTTGTGAAGGGGTGAGGGAGTATGTAAGAAGTCAAAATTTTTACTATCGAATTTTCAAACCACCTATACAAACTTCCACTGCATAGTTTGGAAATCGCAGTCTAAGGCCAATTCATTCCTTCTCACTGGCTATGTCTTTGTTCAATAAACTTGGATTGGCGGTAGATTTGATATTTTTGAGTAGGGATGACCTTGGGTCAAAAATTTCAGTCTTATCCAAATTTGGAATAAAGGGTACTGAGAAACTAGGATTGCAAAAAATTGTTCGTTTTCAAGTCAATCGAATGAGGCTCAAAAGTTGCATAACGTCTCTACAAATCATCCTCTTGAGTCCATTAGGAGGGGAGATGTGGAGGTTTCTGCTTTTCGACCTTGAAAAAAAGGCAATTGCATTCATATCTCCCTTCCAAATTGAGTTACACGGTTGACATTTATTTTGTATATTTAGTATGGATCTTAAAAGTGCTTTTGAGGGTTTTGACTTTTTAGCTTCATCATATCCCCTCACAGCTCCGAAAATGTAGTGTTCTGATCGGATTCTCTTACTTTTTGCGTTTAGTCTCTACATTTCTTCTTTCTAGGTTAATGCATGTGGTTGAAATCGGATATGTAAATTTAGTAGGGGTCTTACATGTGCAGAGGGAGAGGGTTCAACTATCACTCCAATATCCACCTGTACCCCTACCTCCAAGTTTTCAACAACGTAGCCAATGAGAGACCAGTATTTTTGAAATTTTATGCCCTTTCACTCAAAGGGGGTAAGAGGAATGATATGGGACCTCCAAGTTGTGTCATTTTTGAAAAAAATCGGTTTTTCATTAATTTTACCCCTTGAAGTGGTGTAGGACTTCGGTCAAAGAGCCGAAAAAGGGCAATTCAAGTTCCTGCATCTCCCAGGACCATTAGAATCTCGATGTGAAACCAATTGATGACACGTACCAGGAGTTCGAAAAATCGCAAATCACATAATTCGAGATTTTCATTTTTCAGAAAAACACTATAAAAGGGCCTTTCATTTCAAATACACGAAAAAAATTTTTTCTTCTAGAAACATGAATTCCAGTTGAAATTACCTGAAAGTTTTGCGTTGCAGGGCAGCCAACCTGATGATCCAGAGTTTATTGAAATTATTACCATAGATTGTTAATTGTAAAATTTTCGATTTCAACACCTGGAAATCAAATTTTTTGGGTTTGATGCTCTGTAACACAAAGCTTCTGGAGAATTTCAATTGGAATTAATGTTTGCAGGTAAAAAAAATATTTGTCTGTGTATCTGAGGTGAAAAGCTCTTTTATTGTGTTTGCTTGAAAAATGTAAATCTCGATTCATTTGATTTGCAATTTTTCAACCCCCTGGTACCGTGTTATTAATTGGTATCACATCGAGATTATAACTGTCCTAAGAGACGTAGAAACTGTAATCGTCCCTTTTCAGTTCTTGGACCGAGGTCCTACACCACCCTTGCCGGGTAAAGAAAACGAAGAGTCGCATTTTTTTTCCGACCATGACAGCTTTGAAGTTTTATAACTCCACTCGCTTTTGAGGTTGGGGCACAAAATTTTATATGGTAGGTTTAAAACTCAGAGTCAACCACCTCCGTGAATTTCATCAAAATTCAAAAATTTTTTTTTTCCAAATCCACTTTATAACTTTAGGGTCAGCTCGGCAGAGGTTAAAATTATTTTTTAAGGGTCTATTTAGACCTACAAGGAACACTTTGAAGGGGAGTCCCGGTAAAAACACTCATTTCGAAAAATATGGGACCGCTCCCTCGTGAGATAATGTTTGTTTGAATCAAGTTCATTACGAACTGTTTGCTTTCTAGGTAAGCCATAATTTTTAACATTTTGAAAAAAAATACTGCGTGATAAAGTTTGTCCTCCACTAAAATCTTCCACCAAGTGTAGATTGTACGAACAGGTATTTTACCAAATAAGTACTCATCTTTGGATATCAGTCAACGTGAACATATCGTGCAAAATATACTCAAGTTTACTGGATAAATTTCCAAAAGTGTAACTAGCTGCTGAGCGAGTAAGGTTTTTTTTTTTCATCGTAATGCTTTCGACGTTAGACGAACGAAAATTTGCGTGAAAATGTGTCGAATCGTAAATTAACTAGCGTTTTTCGACTTTTGATGAGCAAAATATACGACATAATTCATCCATCGGATCGGATCGTATCGCATCGTATCGTATCGCGTCGCTACAGCTAAGCGAAGTTAAACTTTCGTTTTGTAAAGTTTAGAAAATATTCTTCATAAACTCAAACTTATAGTGTATTGTACGTCTATGTCGTATATATAGGTAAATGTATGTATACCTAGTTTACCTACCTAACGAATTTAGTCTTTAGAATAATGTTTCGTTTTCTCGTTCGTATCTCGGCCCCTCTGCCTCTCCATCCTTCTTTCAATGTTAGCTCGTTTTCATCGTTATACGTTGTGCTACGTTGTACCTGTTTCTTATACCTAGTTAATTATTAATATTCATTAATAACGACGACGACGACAACTACCACCACGACTCCGACTAAGGCGACGCCGCCAGTTCAACTTTTCCAAATTGTATGTACGTAAGGTACCTGCTGCCTAGCTAACTAACCTGCCTAGACCTGCAGTATTTAGGGGGTATATGTGAGGTAAAATTTTCAGCTCGCGGATCTTTTGTGGTAGGGAAAAAAAAGTAGTATCATACAACAACGTATTATATGTATGTGCTGAGAGCGTAGTTAAGGGTGCGGTGGTGGTGGTGGTGTTTTTCACACGTGTACAGGTTCGGTGGATAGAACGTAGCTGTGTCAAAAAGAGATACAGTTTTCCAAGGTTTTTGCATCGTCGTCATCGTCGGTTAACTTTCGCTTATACATATACAGTACTGTGTGGCTAAAAGCCAATTAATTTCAACGTAAACACGAGACACAAGGACGCCATCGTTTTATCCACCACTTTTTGAATTATTAACCGGGTGAAAAAATTCACCATTAACTTATCCTTCTGTGCGTCGTAGTTATCACGTCGTTGCGCTCTTCGTGTTTATGTAGGTAGGTAGGTAGGTAGGTAGGTAGGTAGGTATACGTCATACGGTCGTAGGTATATTTACAAGGTGTTTGCATATGTGTAGAATATGGATATGTCTGTGTGGCTAGGTTCAATACCTACCTACTCGTGTATGTTATGTATGTGTATACGATACGTTTTCGTTCCATTAACAATTCAAAATACTGGTATACTCGTGCATAGTACCATTACCTATCTTATAGAGGAGATACGTAGAATACATACAGTGACAGGTAGATATGAAGTCAACGTGAAAACACTTATACACGTTGGTATCCCGGTATCTATCTATCTACATCTAGCGAGTCTAATTATCGAAATGTAAACGTTTAAATTATTTATACGACGAGTAACTAGACCTACCCAATACCTATCTAGTCTGCCTAGCTGCCTGCGAGACGATAATATTCTCATGTGCATCCTGTACTATTTTGTATAAAATCCAGCGTTATCGTTACAAATACGTCAAATATACTCGCAGGTTCAACGAACATTTCTTATTTATAGCTGACCTTCTCTAATTATGCCAAAACACATCTACCTGGGCTGCTTTCGTACGTCTATTTCACCATTTAGCGAGCATCATTGCAAAACTACTTTTAAAAAGCAAAAACCCGCTTGTAAAAAAAAATAATAAAAATAAATGAGCCCACTTAAAAAATAAGGTGATATCAATTAACGTGTAATGAACGGGCATCTTACACCCTGGAATATTTTCAAAATTTACTACCTTTCTGTCAATAATTTTCGAATTGTAGTGTAAAAGAGAAAATTTTCTCCAAATATACTATGAATGATTATTTAATAAAAGAAAGATTCATCAGTTGGTAGAAATCAATTCGTAAACCGAGCCCATCTTAGTTCCACCAAGTTGGGTCCGGTTTACAAATTAAGACAATTGGAGATGTTGTCAGTTTACCGTCAACGGGGACTTAGGGATGTGACATCAGTGGACTTATTTCACGAAGGATTGATTTTATGATGTTAAGATGAAATGTTGAGGAAAATTATAGATGTTTGAAGTTGACTCGTCAAAACAGTGGACCTTGACCTTAAATCGATTTTATGATTTTGAGTTGAAATGTCGTGATCCGTTGACCCGCCAACAGTTGAGCTTGACCACGGTTGATTTTATGATTTTGAGGAAAATTAATGATGTTTAAAGTTGACCCATAAACAGTTGACTTTGCCTCTGGATTGACTTGATGATTTTTAGTCGAAATGTTGAGAAAAATTAGTTGACTGATCCTGGTTGATTTTATGATTATAAGTTTAAATGTTGAAGAAAATGACAGATGTTTAATAGCGCATTCCAGAGTTGTTCCGTCCCTGGTTGATTTTATGATTTAAAGTTGAAATGTTTAGAAGGTGTGACATGAATTATTTGTTGAGAAATAGTGAATATAAGAGTTGAATTTATACTGACAACGTAGAAAGTATCAGAACTTACATTCTTTCGATGTTTACTCTTTGTACGCAAAGAGCACTAAGTATTTATTTTTATTATTCCCCCTCCCCCCAACATTAAAATCATTCGATATTGACCAAAATCGCTCCAATTTGGTAAATGGCGGCGGATAAGATATATATGAGTGGAGACCCATTTTGGTGGGGTAGGGGGGGGTGCTGAGAGGTCAAAAACACCAAAATTGTTCCTTTTTTTCAATTGAGAATTCAAAGTTGTATAACATATCCAAAAATCAACCTCGTAGGTCTAGTAGGAGGAAAGATATGAGGAGTTTGCCCCTTTTTGACCCTGAAAAAGGGCTTTCCCTCCCCTAATCTCTACCAAAATGAACTAGGAAGTTGAAATTTGGTATTTACATTGAGCAGAGGCCTTGAATTTGCCTTTTGGTGGTCCTGGCTTTTCAGCTCCGCTGCATCCCTCACAGCCCCGGAATGTGGTTTTTTATTCTTTTTTGGAGTTTTTTGAGTTTTTTTCTCGCATAATTCCCCTCCAAGTTCGGTTAGGAAGCTGATATTCGGTATGTACAGTCAGTACGGGCCTTAGATGTACCTTTTGGGGAATTTTGACTTTTTAGTCCCATTGACCCCTTTCTGTTCTTAAATTTGAGTGGGAAATTTTCATGATAGTAATATGTCATGAAAATCAGGCTGAAAAAGCATTGCAAAGCGATGCTTTTTCTCAACATTAAAATAGAAAAATACGATTTTACACTATTTCTTGAATGATTACATTGGTTGTAGAATGGGAAATACCAGTAGCTAAAAAACAAGATTAGCAGCACCTAACTGCATTTATTAAAAGCATATGGTACCAGGGGTTTTCCGCAGAATAATGTAAAATAACGTAACCATTATTTTACTCATGTAGAGTAACATAAATAGAGTAGAATCTTCCTATTTTCAATCAAATTCAATGCAATCGAAATTTCAAAATTCAAATCCATGAAACACATTTAATTATCTTCATTTTTGTATGTTAAAAAAAAAAGTGAGATTCGAAAACCAGCGCCTAATTGAGGGAATCAGTAACCATCAATCTCATTCAAATCAAATATGGATAGCTTGAACTTTTTATGAAAAATAAATAGAATGAACTTTTACCTTTCATCTCCAAACTTAGTAGTTAGTATTCCATTATTTGCATATCTATTCAGTTTCAAATTTCAAATCAAAACTCACGTTGCCTGGCCACGCTTATCACTCTTATCGGTAGTTATTCTGCATTATTCTACATCATTCAGTTATTTTACGTTATTTTACAGGTAAAAGAACAACCCTGTATTGTACCAGAGACTGGGCTGC
Source organism: Ferrisia virgata (assembly GCA_900060175.1). Classification (NCBI taxonomy): domain Eukaryota; kingdom Metazoa; phylum Arthropoda; class Insecta; order Hemiptera; family Pseudococcidae; genus Ferrisia; species Ferrisia virgata. The sequence goes on along the minus strand of FIZR01023349.1, from coordinate 43,451 downwards.
TTGATACGTACATATGTGGAATAAACATTTGAAATAGGATGCCTACCTAAATATTCAGTGTGTATTTTTTTTCTTTCGGTTTGAAAAGCTGAGTAGCGTGAAAGATGCGAGGAATTTATAAGTGGACAAGAAGTTGATATTTATTGTTATCTTCTCCTATGCCATAATGCGTATGATATGATGCTTGCATACGAGATAAAGATAATATCGCTATAACAAACGTTCAACTTTGAACTCGTTTATTTTGAATGCTCTAGACTTTTGGAAGCTTGAGCATGGCATTGTGTAGAGCTTAGTTGTTGGTTTTTTTTTCTTTACTTTTTTCTCGTAGGTAGCTTTATTCTATCTTCAGATTCAGAGAGACAGGAGATGTTGGGTGGAGTTGTTTTTTCATTGGTGTATATTCTCGTGCGGCCAAACTGAGTGAGTTACTGTGGAAAAAAAAGTTTTTGAATTTATGTTGCAAAGATAAGAAGGCAATATTAAAATTGCGCCATTTTCGCCAGCGCAGCGCAGCGTACCGCCATCATCTCGACTATTGTTTTATTGCTACGACGAACCTAATAACAGGCTGTTGTAAATTTATGCCAGGTTTTGGTGAATACTTTGCCAGATACTTATATTTTGTTGATGACTCCACTTATTTTTTTTTTTGTTTGGTCGATGTTTATTTATTTATTTATATATTTAGTTTTTAGTATATATGAGTAATATTTTTTTCTTCATGACCTGTATGCATTTTTTGGACCAAAACAAAAAGTTGCCTGTTTTTCACTAATGTTGGTGAATTATTTGGGATTTCTCAATTTTTTTCAAATTCTTTTTATCAATTGTTTTTTTTTTGTTTTTCTATCACTTAGAAATAGATTTTCCCTTACAGCACGCCTTCAGCTAAAAAATTCTGTGTTTCCCCTCCACATCTTTAAATGCTTCACAAAGTTTATTTGAACTGATTATTCAAACTTTGTATCGTAATCAATCTGCGATCAGAAAATGTCGCAACTTTTCCAGCAGAGCCCCTACCCTCTCAGTTTGAGGAAAGGTGTTGGTCTTGCATTTTCTCTTATTTTACGTTATGTAGGGAAGTACTATGCAAAACAACCACTCTTTAAAAAAGTGAATTAATTCAATTTTTAAAAATTTTTTATGTCGATAAAAAATTTCAAAAATGACTCAATTTTGCATGCCCAAGCTCCCTCATAGAGTCTCCTACATGAACAAGTCGTTGGAGTAAGAATGTTTGTCTTTTGGTCCTCTAGAACTTTGGTTGCAACATTTCATTCAAAAGTGTATTATTTGATAAACCCAAAATTTGCCTCCTCCCCATCTTCTACCACCCAAAAAGGGGGCGAAGTGTGTATGTACTTTAGGGAAGCTTGGTGGATATTGAAATGCATACTCTTCACACTGCTTTCCGTGAATTTTGTTCGGGTTTGGATGTTTTGCGAACTGAAATGACTCACTATTTTCTTAATATCATGGAAAAATCAAAGTAACCTGACACTTTTGATGCTTGCACGATACCTGTACCAGCATATAATATGGAATATTGGTATATGCATGCATGCAGAGTTTACAGCAGCTGTTGGCTTAGCGATGAGCGAAGTAGTTGAGCGATACGATGTCCTGGAGCCTAAATGGAATGGAGTAGAATAGAGCGGAGTGCGGCGCAACGCAACGCAGCCATAATATCGTCTCGTTTATATAAACCAATAAAGCCGGATTATAAAATACGTACAATTAATTCTTGGAAAAATACGCTAATAACTAAATAATTAAATTTTAAACATTTCTGAATTTTAATACAGGCCTGTATTGCGCTCCGCTTCTCTCCGCACTGTCGTCGGCCTGTGCTTTCATCAACGTATTAGTCGTTCGTATACTGTGCGATGCGAAAGTTTTAATCTTTCGTTGCAGGGTTGGAGGAGCATAAGTGAAAGCGAAGAGTACGTCGACGCTGAGCAACGCAAACGGAGAGAGTGAGGGTGAAAGTTCGGTGCCACCGAGAGCGGAATTCGCGTTTAATGAAGTTTGTCGTTAAATGTTCGCCAAATATGTGCGACGTCTTCGTCTTCGAAGTCGTCGTCGACGACGACGACGACGACAACAACAGCAACGATAGACGATGGAGGCATGAGCGAAAAATCACGATTCGCCTTAATTCAGCTTATATTAAATTTTAACTATTAATACGACGCCATCTACCTTACCAAATAGGCAATCCGAGCGGTATTTCGAAATAATAAAATGTAGATTAACGGCGGTTTTGGCGTCATAATAGTCGGAGCCGTTTGCTTTCTGTTGCGAAAGAACCCGGATACTGTGGCACATAGTGAAAATAACCCCCCCCACCCTCACACCTCTCACTGATGTATAGTTGTAGTATACCCACGTAGCTGTAGCAAGACGAGGAATGGGTGGGCCTGGGTGTATCTGTTTACGAGACGGAATTCGATCGGTTTCTTCGACGCGTTTATTATTTCTTAATTAGACCAAGTCGAAATTTTTTTATTCGACGTCGTCGTCGTGGGAGTACTACGCGAATCCAACTGGTGAAATTACGCGAAAAAAAAAACAACAGAACCTTGGTAAAGAGTAAAGGCAGGAATTCATCTTTTATTCATAACAATACGCTTGGCCTAGCCTTAAACCCATATCCCTTCTGTGTATCTTTTGGCTAAGAACATCGCTATTCTGAAGAAAAAGAACAAGATGAGATGGTGCAGAATCACCAAAGACTACTACAACGGACAATGTTACAACGAACGCAACGGTCGTAATAGACATGGTAAGGAGGCGAACACCGAACTAAAATCTGATCTATGTAAAATGGCCAGCACGCTCGTCGCGTCGTTGTAGCCATTGTATGTACATGCAGCTTTTTTGGCATAAGTGAGCTAGATCAGGTAGGAGGCGGAGAAAAGCAAGGAACGTACGTATATTTACATCTATCAATGCCACTGTACTGAAAGATAAGCTGTCTTTTCTATTTTTTTATTTTGCTTTCGGTACACGTGTGGGTACCTGGTACATGTACTCGTGTCCCTAACCCCCTCTCCTGTTTTTTTTTAAGATATGGGTTTGTAATGTGTACTTTTACGATGAGGGGTTTTTTGAACCTTGGTGGAGGATCGGTCGTTGTCTGCTTTTCTCGTAGTGATTTTTTTCTTTTTTTTTTTTTTTTCGTTACCGAAATAAAATACCGGAATGAATTTCCGCGGAGTGGTGTGAATAAACCGAGCGAAAGAAATTTGTTAGTCAAATATTACTCGTACAAACGTACGAGTACCTTCGTCAACTTATATCTATCTATAAATTTGTCCGTTTACTGTGAGTAATCTTCAAGAGGGATTTCTTTTTATTTTAGGCGAATTTCCATTTGTTCAATGTTAGGGTATTGCGAGTCTGGATGATTTTTCTCATGTGCAAGGAAATGCGATGCGATTTCTTGCCCCATTGAAACATAGAACGAAGTTTTTAACACCTCAGAATAATATTTTTCATTAAAATTGTTTAAAACCTGACTTACTCTATTGCATCAGACGCTGTTTTTGTTTCTCAAATATTTCTAATGTTTCCATATTGTTCTGTTCTATAAAATGAAAATTTATTAGGTACATTGGGAAATCTGCATACTGGGGTGAACAAATGCTTACACCTTATCAATTGTTTTTGTTCTTGGTATTTTTTATTCTTCAGGATATCAACTTCGTTTTGAACTGAAATAAAAAGATGGCGAAGAGAAAGCAGAATACTTATGATGAAATATTACATTTACTCCTCACTTTGTTCTATTGTTGGATTGCTCTTTTCCTTCGATTCCGAAATTTTTCGGTTTCTGGGCGAGGCTGGTGTTGGTAGTTTTTCTAAATAAAGGAAAATTGAGAAGCTATGTAAAAGTCTTTAAAATCCACGCCTGCAAAGTTGATAATTTGCCATACCGGGGGTTTTCAGGGTTGAACTACTATTTCAGCCGGTGATTAGGCAACACATACCGAGTCGATGTACGCATGTTTGCCCAGCCTCTGACTCGCAGGGGCTGATCTGCTCCGATTCAAGAAAATTTTTTCCCGATTTTATATGAGTTTTTTAAGCGAGTGCAGCTCGCAAACAAAAATAAGTTCAGTGAATAAAGTTGAGAGGACGCGTAAGTAAAAAGATGGAGTGCTTCAAGGTAGAAATAAGGGATGCCAGCCAAAGCCTAAGCAACACATACTGAGTTTATGTATGAATGTTTGCCTATCCTCTAAGCCACTTTGAATCATACAATTTTTTTCCTAATTTCGTACAAGTTTTTCAAACATGTGCAACTAAAGAATTGGTAGAGATTTGGTATTTATTTGAGAAATAAGAGAATTTTATCTAGATCACCGGAGGATGAATAGTTTTCGTAACAGCAGAACAAGGAAGCAAGCAATTGATGAAATGATGAGAAAAACGTGCACCGAAACCTTCAATTTTCATGATTTTTGTTGAATTGCTGAAAAATTTGTTCCCATGTCATATCAGTTGAATTGGTGTTATTGGTAGGAAAAAGTTTGTTCTTTTCAATGCCGCAAACCTCATCTCTCTAGCTAAAAAAAATACTAATGGAATTTCGTAAAGAACTCAATTTGTTATTCATTTTAAGAATTCAAATGCTCAAAATTTTCTCATTCAAGTGAGAAAGAGAGATAAGCTTTACGGCATTGAAATGAGCAAACTTTTTTTTCTAATGAAATCAATTTCATTGATGTGTTATGGGAACAAATTTTTCAGTAATTCATCAAAAATCATGAAAAGTGAAGGTTTTGGTGCACATTTTTCTCATTATTTCATCAACTGCTTGCTTCCTTGTTCTGCTTTTGCGAAAAATATTCATCCTGTGGTAAACCAGATAAAATTCTCTTTTTCCTCGAATAAATTCCAAATCTCTACCTATTCTTCAGTTGCACATGCTAGGGAAACTTGTACAGAATTGAAAAAAAATTGTCTGATTGAGAGTAGCTCAGCCCCTGTGGCTTGGAGGATAGGCAAACATTCATACATGAACTCAGTATGTGGTGCTTAGGTTTTGGCTGGAATCTCTTACTCCTACCTTGAAACACTCTGTATATAATCGAGATATTGCAGATATCTGAGCCTTATTCATCGTAGTTTTCCTTTTTTCTTCTGCATGATGAAATTGAAGAAGAGTTAGTGCCCACATCATATCTATGAAAACAAAGAAGTACAAACATTATATTACCAGAAGTACTTGTGCTGAAGGTCATCTTGATTTTTGCTCAACTTGATATCTATCAAAATCGATCAAATTTTGGGAACTGGGCTTCAATTTGCAACGTTGATCGCTGCGACCTTGGGGGTCTTTTACCAAGGATGCCAATTTGCTTCGTTAAACGCCATTTTCAAGAAACGACACACACCGTAGATCAAGGACGAATATGTATTTTTATCGAACAATCACAGTCACATATAGGTTTTTAATTAATTAACAACCAAAAAAAAAAACAAACACGTAATGTCACTCATCGTCGCCTCAACCACCACCACCGAAAACAGCCCGCCGCATCGCGAAAAGAACTTTAAGCGACCATATCGCCTTTACTTTCGTATTATATAAAAAACAAGCTCATCTGAGCTTAGGTCTAGAAGTGAAGAAAAGCATTTTTGCCTGCAACGGCCGCATGTCATATCTATCCACCGGCACCACCGCACCACCAACCTATCCTACCACGGTCCGACCAAACCGGTTTCACACCGATTTGACCGGCCCGCAATGGCATGAATAGGTAGGTACCTATCTAGCCACTATCGAACGCTACAAATTGGTGGCGGATTTGATATTCTGGGATGGAGTTGATCTCGGGTCAAAATTCAGTTATGCCCAAACTCAGGGGAGGAGGTGCTGAAGGACTGAAATCGCAAAAATTGTTTCTTTTTGAGCCAATGGATAGACAATTTAAAGTAGTATAACATATTCAAAAATCAACTTCGTGGGTGGGGGGATATAAGGATTATTTTGACCTTGAAAAAAGGTTGCCTCCCTTGTAAACCTTTCACATTACGCAGGGAAGTTGAACTTTGCTATGTATACTTAGTAGAGGCAATAGATGTGCTTTGGGGGAGGAGGTTTAGATTTTTTAAACCCATTACGTTCCCTTATTTCTATTTTTCTTCTGAAATGATTGAAAAATTTTTATTCTCCAATTGATATTTTTTCTCCATATAAATGCAACTGTCAGATGCACCACCCCAACCATTGAGTTGATGATGCTCTTAGTCATGTTTTTTTAATATTGTGTCATATTATACGGACCACTTCACCCTTCCCCTTACGTAATTTTTACGTCACATACGTGAGAGAGTTTTAGAGTGAACAGCAAATTTTTATCATTATTAATTTTTTTTCTATGAATTTTCAATGCGAGCGGCAGACTTGAGTGAAAATTAAATTTTGAACTTATCTTATCTCAGCTCCTTTGATTTTTTAGGTGTACTAACCATCATACATGTAGGTCTTATGAGTTGACGTATCACTGAATGTAAGGTAAGGGAGGGTAATGCGAAACACCCGGTATAAGTTTAAGTTTAGGTTACCGTAAGATGCAAGATAACAGGCAATAAACTTCACGATTGAAATAATATTTTGTGTAGTCTCCATCATGATCCCTATTTCACTTGTTACTCTATCCCGAGATTCTCAGCTCTTTGAATAGTACTTCACTCCAAGACGATTATCCTTTTTTGTATAATATTTCATCGGAGCCATTTTGGTTTCATTCATTTCTTCGAAAATAGTATAGTGAATATACGAATCGTCCAGACTTTTCAGTTTTCATACACATCCTGTGGAATATATTGTCCGTATTGGCTACCAGTACATCTCTACCTACGTATTGCGCTCCGGAAGTTGAACGAAATCCGTTTGAAAATATAAGCTGTAGAAAAAAATAAATAACAACAGGCTTTACTTCAATGCTACAAAGAGCTCGCAAACAGAAAGAGCAACAAAAGCCAATATTTGCTTTCTTTTTTGGTATAGGTATCGCCCGAGTTCGTTCGTTCGTTCGTCGATCGAAAGGGTACAGTGGAAAGAAAAAAATCTCGAGAGAAAGCGCCGAGCTTACGGTATGGTCTGTTTTCTATTTTTGGAAGAACCGACCTCGAGTAATATAAATGCGAAGGTTTATAGTATACCAATACGATACCAGCATCAAATCAAAAGTAAAAACCATGTAAAACTGAGAGTTACCGTGGATAAATTGAACCCGAATACAATTCGAGATAAAAATAAAGAAGGTAAAGCGTCGTTGTAGGATGCGATGCTATTTTAGCCGGATTATCTTTAACATAAAAAGATAGATAGTTAAGTTGTACTCACGATATGTTGATTTGTGGATACTAGGAAAATCATTCGTATCTTTGAAGTCGAAGGAGTTGCTGACTAGCTGTGTAATATCCTTCGTAGAATTTGACGACGAGAATAAGTATTTTAAAATACGAATCCATCATTTGTTCATTTCGCTTGGAAGGTCTGCTGTTTTCTATAATTACGAGAAATTTTAACATCGAAAGAAGTTTAATAACGTATTCTGGAAAAACCGTCAACATCTTGGACTAACATCAGTTGGACAGATTTTTATAGCCTGGAATGAGATCAGCGGACTCATTTTACGTAGGATTGATTTTACGATTTTAAGTTGAAATGTTGAGGAAAATTAGAGATGTTCGAAGTTGACTCGTCGAAACAGTGGACCTTGATCTAAAATCGATTTTATAGTTTTGAATTGACCCGCCAACAGTTGACCTTGACTCTGTATTGCTTTTAAGATGTCAAATTGAAATGTCGAGGAAAATTGGTTAACCCTGACTCAGGTTGATTTTATAATTTTAACCGAAGACCGTTGTCAAATTAGAAACATGAACATTGTAATCATTATCCATTCCATCAATAGAAGTTTTAAAACTGCCCATAACTAATGTTATAAGATTGGCTGAATTGGTTCAAAAACCTCAAGTTGGTCCTCGGGTAGCGGAATATTGAATATGTTTTCGAAATAATTGTAAGTTCTATCATACGCTTGTTGGGCAGCGATTTTGTTGATTTAAAATCACCGAACGAATAACAACCCCAAATGATAGATTATCTCTTTGTAACGTATCTTCATGGTTTTCGAATTTTTAAATGAGAGCTTTCATTTTTCGTCCTTATTATGAAAAGTTGAACTTGCGGCTTTGAAAAGACAACTTTATGCGTTCTACAATTTGTTCATCTTCATCAATTTTCAATCACAATTTTAGGTATAACCAATTTCAAATTATAGGCCTTCGATGTTCAATTGTTTTCGAAAATTGCAGGAAACGTACCTTTTCGTAAAGAGTTAAAGCTAAAATGTTGGTTATGCTTTTAGTAGACTGCCGAAAGGAATTGGTAAACATTTTTTGAACAAAGTCCAAGAACCCAAGGTCAAAGTGAGATCGTTCTGGCATAGAATGAGCCAATTATTGGGTGTTATCTGATTGTTATTATGTGGATCTTCCGGACTTTAATTTTGAGAGCTTCTTTGTCGAGTTCCTGTTATCCTTCAGTGGTGATAATTTGCTCAACTGAGACTATGAAATCATCAGCGATACCTGAAAATAATGCTGAACAACTGAGGTTCGCAGTTCTGATAACGGTCTATGACTAATAGTTGAAAAACTTCCGAATGAAGAAAAATTTCTGCTATAACGTCCATAGATTTACATGGCCCTTGGAAAGCACCAGCTTTCAAATGCGTATGCTGTAGACAGATATTATACCTATCAGCAAGCCCATTTGGGGATGATATAAAAACAGTATTTTCATTGTCAAGATGGTAATTCCATTCTTTAGAGTTTATCTCGAATACGAAGGAAAAAAAAAGTAGGTAATTTTTTCAACGGATTATAATTGGTACCGTGAAATACCACGCTCAAATTAGGTATCTCATTAGATGCGACAGAACGATCCAGTAATCTTTTCTTCTTTCGCTGCCCACCTTTCTTGTTTGAATTTTAAACAACGAACGCAACGAGACGACGACAAAGGCGAAATGATAAATTCACGTTAAAATACGAGTTGAAAAAACCTATAGTCGACGTAATATTTCACGTTTAGTATCTCTTGCACCTTGGTATAGAGATATCTGTGTACATATAGAACGAGAGACGACTACGACGACGACGACAGTGAAAAGGAAAATAAAAAAACAGAAACGAAAGTAAAGACAAGAAGGAAGAAAATGAGGGTATAGCTAGCTACGTGTAACAGGATACTCTCGTTATATGGTATTTAGACCGGTGAAAAAGAGTCACACAATGATGAGCGAGAAGGTTGAAAAACGAAAAACCGCATAGAAGAAAAAAAAATACATCATAAGACTGCGCGTTTAAAAAGTCGTTAGTTACGCAGACGGATTTAAAATTTTTATTTTATTTTTCCAAATAAAAATAAAAATAAGACGAAAAAAAACATAGAAGAAAAAGAAGCAACAAAAGAATAAAAATAACGTTTTCAATTCATAGCTTTGTGGTTCAGGTTGCCTGCCCCCTCGTTCTATATGTTTGGCTGTGTATTTCCCCTTTGGTACCCTTCGCTTTGCTTTTCTCATCAGGCCCAATGCGGATTCCTTTTTGTATTTGGACGCGAGGTACGGTACAATATTATTTAAGGAAACGTCGCTCGGTCGGTTGGTTGGTCGGTCGACGACGACGACGACGACGACGACGGTAGTTTTTGTGAAAAATAAATAAAAAATACGCAAAGTACAATGAAAAATATTTTGAAAAGAAACTTGTGTGTTGAGTATGATTTTTTTCTCTTTTTTTCCCGCTCATTTTGAACGTTACGCATGCGTGGAATGATGTCGATCGGCGGTATAGAGGAGGGTTATGACAATGGTCGTATGGTTTGTACGTACGTAACGTACGTAGCATCGACGATATATTTTACGAAAACGGCGCGCTTTTTATTCAGTTACAACCTGTGAATCGTCGAGACCGATTCTTCGAGCGGTTTTGACGTCGTCGATGTTGAAAACGCGAACGATGTTTTCGTAAATTTTACCAGTGACGAAGGGGTTTATTTTATATGGTTTTAATTCTTATTTCCGCGACGTGTACAAGTTTTTGAGGTTTTTTTTTTTCGACGAATTTTTACGTACGTAGTTTGGTGATGGTGCAGGTTTTTTGGTACGTGGTGATATCCTTTTCTTGTTACGATGCCCGAATGTGGTGCCGCTGGTTACAAGGAGTTTTGTATTGAGGTATTTTTACATGTTTTATTTATTTAGGTTTTTTTTTTTCAAATGATTATTCTTCGAAAGAGTGTACAACGTAAGGCGGTTTATTTTTATAAAATTGGTACCTTTTTTTGACTGAGGCCAATTGTTATTTTTACCTATTTTTTCCTGCGAATTCATTTCACGAAATGTCTTGAGTACCGGTCGTAATGATTATAATTTTAATCTGAACTTTTTCTATTTATATCGAGCAGTTTGATTGAAACTTATTTTTGTGTGAATATATCACAGAAGAAGGGAGAAAAATATAATGTAATATCATTTTTTTGAAACCACATATACTCGACTCATGTTGGTCTGAGTATCGAAAATATTACGCCAAATTTACTATACGTATGAATTAAATCTGGCAAAGGATTCGCATCCTTTCGCTCGCCGTGCCGTATGGTCGAGAGACTACGTAAAGTCGGCGCGCCGCAAAGGTCTTAGGTCGAGAGAGGACGATTTAACGGCTTGTATTCGCGCCATGTAATTTTAGAAAATCTCATCTATTCGAACACGCAGCAGAATTAGGGTATAAGAGAGCGACCGACCTTTAATGCCCACACGAAGAGACATGGCCGACGAAGGGAAGTAGAGAATCGGGTCCGAAACGTTAATGAAAAGTGGTATCTTATAGGTGAGATAACGTTTGTTGAAGTATTCATAAATTTACATTCGCGCGAGTTTTAAAAGCAGGAGGTTGAGGGAGACAGGGGTGTGTGAGCTGAGATTTAGTGTGTTTGAGATGTTTCTTTTGAATTGGTTCATTTTTCTATTTGCTTATAATACTGATAAATTTGTGTAACGATTTCCATGAAGTACTTAATAATATGGTCTCGAATAAAATATTTCTTTATATTTTCAAACACAGCTCTAATGACGTAATTGAATTAGTTGAGACGAAAGTTTAAATAAATTTGTAGTAAGGACGAGATTCCTCTGCTATGTATGCTTTACATTGGACCTAATTTTTATGGAAAAATTCTATCATATCCCCTCTCCGAGCCAATGGAAAGTATGAGCAAAGATATTTCAAAGCGAATGAATCATTTCACAAATATCATTTGCTAACCACTTTCGTAGTAAAATTAATTAAGAAATAGACACTTAGCTCATCAGACCCTATCAAGTATAATAAAAATCTTAGAAACGATGTTATATTAGCAAGCGAAAACGACCAAATTTGATCGAACTGGATCTACGTTGTTTCTTCCTGCCATCTCCACCGTGAATTTATCTGATCGTCGTAGGTACTATATAAGTTATATTTCTGTTATGGAAGAAACCCTCAGCTACCATAATAATTTCAAATGAATGCAAGATCGAGCGTACAAGTATACCAGACTATATACCGAGTGTTTCGTATTAACCTTCCTTCCCTTAAACCAGCGACTTACACGTATAATAAGTTAGCATACCCAAAAAAATCGAAGGAGCTGAGATATGCTGTTTTCAACCAAACCTGTCACTTACTCTGAAAATCCAAAGAAACAAAAATTAATAATGATGAAATTTCGCTGTTTATTCTAAAACGCAGTGTACACTCTACAGTATGGGTACGTAAAATATGACAAAATAAATACAAGTTTTTTGTGAATAGCTTTTAAAGAGATTATTACGAGCACCTAATAAAAAATTTTCAAATGAACAGAAAAGCACCTGGTAACCCCAAGGGGGTTGCATTTATGCGAAGAAAAAAATATAGGTTGAAGAAAACAATTTTTTTAGTCATTTCTGGACAAAAATCGAAAAAAAAAATTCTTATTTTGAAAGTAAATGCGAGGGATACAAAACGATTACGCTACAAAGAAAGAAATATAAGTGAACAGCTGTGGTAAAAAATCAAGTGTAGGGTTGAAGTGGTTTACAAACTATGAAGATGTAAATTTAGAAAAATTTAGTTGAAAATTTTCAATTTTTTCAGTTTTTGTGGATAACTTTTGAAAAAGTTAATATGAGCTCCCCGTTTAAAAATGATTTAAATGAGTATCAGTGATCCCCTACTGCATAGTCTAAGCAGAAACCATGATGGGTGCTTCTCAATGTAGAAAAAAATGTTTAACGTTGAAATTTATCAATTTTTTTCTTAAAAATCAATGATGTTCAATTTTTTAATAATTATTATATTTTCTCTCTCTTTTCTGGGAAGCAATTTTCAGGATTTCTGCTCAGACCATGGAGTGGATGGGATGGAGAGTTTGTTATTTAAAAAATTTTTACTAAGAATCCAGTTTACCCTCGCCCTTGATTTTTATACCTCACATACTCAAGAGTATATACTGTGTTTTTAAGCAAGCAGCAAAGTTTTATCTTTATTAATTTTTCTTTAGTGAATTTTCAAAGTGATAGACGGGTTTGTGATAAAATTAAATTTTGAAAATATCATTACTCAGCCCCTTTAATTTTTGAGTATGCAAACCATTATACATATATATTTCATGAGTTGGCCCTATCACAGGTACAAGGCTGGTAGGTTGATGCAAAACACTCGGTACATAGTAAACGACAACAAACAGTAACAATTGTGATGTTTGTAATTCGCCTTTAGCTGTATACTTGACAGAATTTCCAACATAGTTGTCGAATTTGCCAAAGGTGGCGGAAACAAAAGTTATATTTTTTTTTTGAAAAGTGTAATAAATATAGCTTATTTTAGATACAGAAATATACAAAGATGTAGATTCAAGTCCAAGTCTAGGTGAAGTCTCAGATATAAATAGACACACCGATCTCGTTATTTGGATCAAAGGGGAAAAATCACGTTTTATTTTTATTTCGATCAAAATGTCGTGACATTGCTTACAATTGACGAAACCTTTTTTTAAAAGCTTGAATTATTCTTGTCTCGAAATTTTGCAACATTTATGTCAACATGTCTGCGGGCTTCGAAATACAATTTTTCCTCGCTCGATAGAATTTAATAGATGTGATTTAAGTAGATTTCCCTTCCTGGTTTGTATTTCTGACGAAGAGATGTTTTTGACAAGTACATTGTGACTGTTTTCGAGTATACTATATGGAAATATAATTTTTATAAAGATGTACATACCTGATTTAAATTTTTGCTGGTATTCGGGTAAATGTACAATTTAATGTTTGTATGTAAGTCAAAATTTGGTCGAATGAAATGGAAACTAATGGAATCTAGTGGCTTTGGCCTTCATACTATCGTAAGGAGTAAAAAAATGCTTGCTTTCATTGATCTTGAATCGAAAAAAATGTTTTTTGATGTGATTCTTCTACGCACTTCTGCAAACTTCGAAAAATAATTTTTTCATCTCAATAATTTAGTTTTCCTTTTTTCAAAGAAGATTTAGAATAAGGCAGGCGGAATTTAGCTCTTTTCTTTGATCAATGTTCAAAGCACTCTCACAACAAAACTAGCGTTGAAGTCAGATTACCCCAATGTGGACACTATTGCGTTTATTTCGCTCAAATTTTCAAAAAACAATTTTTATCTTAATTTGTAGAAACATACCGGTGATATGACTTCTTCGAAAAAATCTAAAATTCAAAATTCACGAAAATTATTGCATGAAGGGTCAAAATGAGGGGTAATTTGACCCGCTGAATACGTCTTTAAGGTTAGTTTTTTTTTACGAGTACTTTGAGCTTCGCAATTGTCCAACGATATTTTAGGAAGAAAAAATAACCAAAAACCATATGAATGGATTTTTTTTTAGTAAGAATGGCGACAATCGAACGTAAATAAATTCAATAGAACATATTTTAAGGGACTAAATATTCAAGAGAAAAATGATCATTTTAAGCTGGCAAAATGGATAAAAAATGTCGGTTTTCGCATTTTTGAAGGTCTTTCACCATGGAAAAAAAACCGAAAAAATATATGTTATAGATTTGGGTCAAATGCTTAATGTAAATTTTTTCGTTGTTCCAGATCTAAAACATCACGCACATACATATTCGATTTTGAAATTCAGAAATGCGTGTTTCGTGATGAAAAGATGATCGAAAAAATCTGAAAAAATTTCCCTTTACAATTTTGAAAAAAATTCGATCGACATTTGTAGAATATAAAAATCTATTAGTTGAACTCGTATTCCGAATACATTTAAGGTGATATCGTGGGAAGGGGTTAGGTAGGAAGCCATAACTTTTACCAACAAGTTTTCAGACCATAGGGACCAACTTCCACTAAATAGTTTGATAATTACAGCGAAGGGCCAATTCACTTCTCTGTACCCGACTTTAGACCTATGTGTAATATTCCATTTTTGAAAAAAATTCATTAAAATTTTTCAAAATTTGCGAACTTTGAGTAAATTTTGCTTGTTGAAAACATCGGATTGAAAAGCTGAAAATTTGCCTCATCATTTTGCGCATTTAGCGTAAGTTTAGCCCCGTTTATATGCCGGAGCACTTCATCTAGATTTTTCATGTGCTCCTCTTTGGTCTCGCTGTAAAGAAGAATGTGATCCTCGTAAAAGATTATGTACTCCAGTGTTTTTCAGCACAATTTTTAATGTCCTGATAAACGCTGGCATATTGTGACCCGTTCTGAATGACACTCTCATGAATTGATATGGAATCCCAATGAAATTGAAAGCGTCATATTTCTAGTTTTTGGTGTACATATCAATCTGCGGAAGGCTTTCCAGAAAATCTAGTTTGGTAAAGTACTTAGCTCCACGCAAGTGACCTTCGGCGTCGCTAATTCGAGGTACTTCATTTTCGTGCATTTGTAAGTGTTCGTTCAATGGACTGAAATCTCCAACGAGTCGATATTTACCGTTTTTCTTTTCCACCAGGGGAAGGGAGGAGTTACTGGGCTCGATTGTGTTAGTCTACTTCTTATACTTGGTAAAAAAAACTAGCCAGTAATTGAGCAGTTTATGACATCCCTTTGTGTAATTTTTGGATATGGTACAAAACATTGATCGAAAAGATCAGTCTTCAGCTCTATATCCTGCTGCAGACGTCGTGGAGCTGAGGAACGGCGTTAGCATGGATGAGTAGTCCGGGCAGATGTGAGTTCAGAATTTTGATCGAATGATCGATCTAAGGGGTGGACCTTGTGGACAAAAATTTTTCCTACAAATTTTGCTATGTGCACATTTTGCCTAGATGCATTATCGAAGGAGCAGCCTTCGGTTGAATTTTTTGAGTCCCTTCAAAAAATCCAGTTAGACAAATTTTGCACATAATCAAAAAGGTTGCAAAAGTTGCCTAGTGCAGGGTTCATCATTCAAAATCGCGACTTAGACAAAATTTTGGTTTTCAGAAGTTGTATGAGGGTAATTGGAGCTATTTTAAATTTTGAAAATGAAAAATTTGTTCGAATTATGGTTTTGAATGATGAGCCTTGTACTGGGCACCTTTTGCAACATTTTTTGTTACGTACAAAATTTGTTCATCTAGATTTTTTGAAGGAGCTCATAGAATTCAAACGAATGCTGGCCCTCCAATGATGGTGATAGACAAAATATGTGCATGACAAAATTTGTACGAAAACTATTTGCCTACAAAGAGGGCATCCCTTGGGATTGATCATCTAATCAAAATTCTGAAACTGCACATTTGTTAATTTTTAGATACCTGTATAGCGATACTCATGTAGGGTGATGATGGGGAGGGAGGGGGAGTTAAGACTACCTTATGTAATGGTAACACATGATTTTCAATCAATCCTTTCTCCTTTCCGTCTCGCTGTTTAATGTCATTTTTAGTTGGAGAAATACTTGTTGAATCACAAATTCACCCTCCACTCAGTAAAGTTAAGACTCGTGAGTGTGAAGGTTAAACAAACAAAAAGTCAATAAAGTCACTCTGTCAACCTTGTTCCTTTTTTTTTCTTCGTTCTCTGATTTGTAATTCTTTCATCACATATCTCATTTTGACTTCGCATCATTTGGTTTCGAAGTCGACTAAACGTAAGTTGTGCAGTTTTTCGGCTATTCAACAAAGAATGAATTAAGCTCCGTTTAAACTTTACCTCGACAAGTATTTTTTTTTTCTATATTCCTTTTGGTCTTTCACGTAAGAATTACGACGTTTCAAAAAAGTTAAACTCGCGGGCTATAAATCGTTGCTGCGTGTTTTTAGAAACACCGTGTTGTGGGTTTTTCTTTCTTTTTTTCTCCCAAAGTATTCGTTCGAGGCGATGTTTTTTTTCTCTCTATTTCAATTTACCTCGTTTTGTAGATATTTATTACTAAGAATGAAGTTTACATTCGGAGTTTCTTTTCTTTTTTTTTTCTTTTTTTTTCGAGGTAAAATATTCATATACCTACGTATAATTTGAATTTTTGGCGAGTTATCGGAGGCTCGGTTTTGGCGAACTGTTATGAAATGGCGTTGCTTAGTTTATATGTGTTTTTCTTCAACGCTATAATTTTTTTTTTCTTTTCATATCATATTTACATAAATAATGAGAAAACTTTCAGCCGTCTATAATCATATAATATACTTACCATTGTTAGGTCGTAGCTGTCTGATACGGACGGACGTACAGACGAACAACATTATTTAAGAAAAAAATAATATGAACAACCGTAGCGCGAAGGCGAACTCAGACGAAGTGAGAAGAAAAGGAGGATGTGGAAAAAAAACGCATAAATTTTAGCGTATTTTTGAACGAACTAAGTATAATAGTCGAATGGTAATTCTCAATCAATGAATCGAAAATTACTCGCGCCAACGCCTACGTCATTGGCACAATGTATACGCGTACGTAATAGTCATAAAGAATCGAACAGTTATAATAGTATGCACACGATGAAAAAAAATTACATATTTCTGTTTTTTTTTTTTTTTTTTTTACTCGTGTAGTGCCTCTACGAACCTGTCAGCGTAAATGACGGAATATTCGACGAACGTAAATGAAAAGCTCGCCGAAGCAGTCGAGTTGGATTTTGCATGCAACATTAGCATGTGTTGGATTAATTTATAGGAGGTGTGCGGAGGTGAAGGCATGATGTATTGTATTGATTTATCGGTGTATCGACGATGATGATGACGGGCGAAGCGAAGTGCTGAGAGTAATCGTATAGAATGAAATGATTTTAGGGGATTTGATCTGATGAAATGTGTGGATTAAATTTGATGGTATTATTTCGCTCGATGACGATGGAGGAAAAGTCACATTCGTTACGATGGATTTTTATCGCGATTTAAAAAGATAATTTAAGAGAAATATTAAGTAGTGTGAGAATGTTGTAGGAATAAGGTTTAAGCTTCAAATTTAAGTCTTGATTCTTTCTAAACACTGAGCTTAAAGATCTTAATGATTGTAAACGTCCAGTATGAAAATGTTAAAAAAAAAATTGATCGTATGAATGATCTTGGTTTCTAATCATTAGTTAGTAACCTGGTGGCTCGAGAGTAATCCACCATGAATCAAAATACTTCATGGTTGAAATTGAAAACCACTATTGTATGATGGATGTTCATTAATTACCCCCTCCAATGCTATTACTCCAGAACCGTTCGAGTCAGAAAATTCGATTTAATGGAAATTTAATTTTTTTTCAAAAATTAATAATTATATATTTCAACGTAGTCACCACTTAGGTCAATACAATTAATCTAACGTGTAGCTAGTTTTCTTACCCCGTTTTCATATAACTCCAATGTCTGTGTGATGAAAAATCGGTTGATATGGGCTTTTCTACCTCACCATCTCTCGTCTGCCATCGTGAGTATGCGACCTGAAACCCCCTCCTTCTAATTGACGATGAATATCGATAGAAACTCAATAATTGATTTTTGCTCATACCGGGTGGCACCATCACCTTTCTATTCCATCGGTCATAGCGAAACTACATGTGCACCAATTTCAAACGTAAACGTAGCACTTGGAAGTAGACAAAATCGTCTTTCAAATGAGACCACTCTCATCTCTCCAGGATTAGGAGTTCCCAAGTTACGGTCTTGGAGGGGATAATTAATGAACGTCCTGTGTATGAAAAGTATCTGCTGGGGTGTTTCAACTTTCGGCATTTTTCGAATGTTGGAGGGGAGGTAGTGAAAAAGAGTTACGAAATGACATCAAATGAACGTGGTAAAAATTTGGGGTCTCTGAATCTTCCCTCCCCTCCCTTTCTCCTTCGCTTCTGTTCATGGTTTAAATTTCATAAATTCACGTTAAAGCTCGAAAAAAATGTTTTTTTTTTTCGTTTTTTTTTTTTTTTTTTTTTTTTACGTTTAAATTTCATAAATTCCCGTTAAAACTCGAAAAAAATTTTTTTTTTTTTCGTTTTTTTTTTTTTTTTTTATATTTACGTGCTGTAGTAGACTGTATTAGACCGAAAAAAGGCATTTTTGCGATTTATTTTTGTTTTTCACGAGTTCCAAAATCATACTTCGCCCGAAGAAAATCACAAATTTTCAATTTTTTCAAGAAAAATGCAATATCTTATAATTTTTGAAAATGAGAGTGGAGGACTTTTTGAATGAAATTTTGCAAAATACCAAAATTTACTGTTTTTTTGCGTGTAAAAATAATTTTTTAAAAGTTATTGGTGTTGGAGAGGGAGTATTGGTACTTCTCTCCCCCCGTACTACCGATTTTTGCGTTAGTGAATCGAATATAAACACGAAAATATTGCCTAAAAATAAATGCACCTCTGTAATTTTTTTTAGTTTTCATCTTTTAACTGCATAAATTTTGGAAGCTGCCCCCACCAATTTTCAACAATTTGCTCGTCAAGAATATTACTTCACTGCCCCCCTGTCTAAGGTCATCATGAATGAAATAACTTTTTTTTTCTTTTTTACCTCCAAAAAATTCGAAGTATTCAGTTTTTTCCATTTTTAAACATGATTGTGTAGTCTTAAGTCTCTAAAAAGCAAAAAGAAGATCATCAAAAATAATTCAAGGTTTTGATGATCTAATATGGCACGTTAACGCCAAACAATTAATTTTTCATGTCAATTTTCAAATTTTTAATTTAAAGAATGGAGTAGGTACAGATGAGTAGTTTAAAGTCAAGTCAGGAACCCTTTGCAACATTTTTCCACTTCGCTATCCAATCTTAGATCTTTGCTATTGTGAAGAAATATGTGCGTACTATTGAAAAATCGTCACGAAGGTGTGTTTATGCTGAGAAATCGAAACCAGCATGAGTATGTAGAGGAAGGAAGGGTCAATGACAGGGTGAAAATTTAATTGTGTCCAAATTATGGAGAAGGGGTACCGAGGAGTAATAGATTTAAAAATTTATTTTATTCGTTAATGCCGTTTTTTTTCATAATTTTTTCTTTCAGCTTCTTGAAGGAGCGTAAAGTTTCAAAAAAATGATTTGTATATAATCTAGTTTTTTTACATTGTCCATTCTGATAGAACGCCTTATATTTCCAGACTGTCTTTTCTATTCTGTCCTTCTTGTTCTACTTGAATATTTTCCCGCATCCTTATCAACTGTAAAATCCTCCTATTCCAAGGAAATCTGCCAATTTTTGCCATCCCTCTGCAGAACCTCACCGAATGAATCTTTGGCCCTGTATCTATTATCCACTCTTTTTCTTTCATTCCTTAAACCGTCTCGGGAAAATCAAGTGCTTTCGATTTAATCTTCTGCAGCAAGCTGTTCGTCTCAGCTGCAAAAATCTTCTGTTTTTTTCCCTGTATTTTTTGTGTTTTTTGATCTTCGAAAAATGCCCCATTATCATTCAAATTCTTTAAGTAATCCGCGTATGCGGTAATTTCGCAAATTCTCGGGAGGGGAAACTCTCCTCAGGTAGGGTAATTTTTTGTTGCTCCATGAAATTTTTAATGTCCATTAAACGTACTGAGATTGGCGTGCCGATGCTTATATCGACCATTTTGATTAATAATTTTACAAGAAATAATATTTCTACGTTACGTGATTATTGTGATTTGTATATTTAGTAGATCTCGTATTTTACCTATGTTAATTTGTTATTATCAGGCTACTTTTCCAATTTTTGGTCATATTTTATCTGTTGGATTAATAGATCTTGAAATTTAAAATCAACATCTACGAGCGTATCGAATATTCAACTGAACTTCGAATTTTAGGTATTGAAAATTGAAAAAAAATATTTATAACATGCCTGTGTAACGCTCGTCGATCGTAAAAACGAGCATCATCAGCAAGGAACAGCCACAACAACAATAACAATTCGAAAACGTAGGCGAAATCAATTTCGCGCCAATTATTAATCGTTATCACTTTTATAGGGTTTTAAAAAGGTCGCGAGCGAATTTTTATTTTTTTTTCTTCCACCAAATAATAAACACAGATACAGCAGGCTCAGTAAAATCGACGTGGGGTGGTTTAAAAATACCTACGTTTATCTTCGTTTCGCTCGATTTCATTCAGCTTTCCTGTGTTATTTTTTCTACCTTTATCAAACTGTCACGTAATTTCACAACATTTTCTTTTCTCCGGTTACCTGCTACCTTAGCTGAAAAACGTGAGAGGGTGCCTTATTTGAGTTATCTGTCTGCCTCTCTTTCTCTCTCTCCCTCTCTCCCTCTCCTATCCTCTTATTAGCCCTATATCAATCGTATACGTATTAATAAGGCAATTGCGATAATATAATAAAGGTCTACTGCGAGTTGACGTAACCAGCTCGAGGATTAGTTTAGCTTGGTTGGTATCATGCTTGTGCTGATGCCGGCAGCGAACGTGATGGAAATTCAAACGCTCATGTGTAGATAGGTTTACCTATGTTGTAGGTGAAATTTAGCCTATACATAGACGAACGCATGATAGGTATTAATCGATCTCTCCCATTGCTACAAAGAGAGATACAAGTATAAGGGCAGGAGGCGATTTTGTCCTCTTTTTTTTTTCCATCCTGTAGTTGGTGGTTTGATCGTTTCATACTACATGGATCACTGGATATTGCGAATGTAGGTAGCCTTATCTTTTACAAGCACATATGTATTGGTTGGAACTTGGTTTGATGGCCTATTGATGGCCTACGCAGCAAAGGTATAATAAGGTACATATAATATGTGTAGGATTAATTACCTTTTATCTCTTGTGTGCTTTTATGGACAGTTCGAACGTGCGGTTTTGATAGATTTTCTTTTTTCCTTGTTGAATGTTTATTAATTTGAGGTATGCGGGTATATTCGTGCTGTGAAATTAGCCGCTGATGTGATGTGAAAACACATATCATCCGGGTATCATTTTTTATAAGTTTATGAGTCATTGTAATCTTTGTGAGATTGGTATATTTTATGCATATTACTTCATTTTATCAACCCGTCGTACAAATGCTGTCAGTCTGATGTCATCTGACGAGTCATTTTCAATTCAGTAGATATTGCATCCTCCTTTAAAAAATTTCAACTTATCAGAATAATGATCGCAGATCGGTCACTTTAATATACATTATAATTACTATGTCGATTTTAAATCAGAAAAATTCGATCAATATCTATGGCACAAAAGTGGATTGCATTTGGTGAGTTTCTGAGTTTCCAGTGGCACTTGAATGGCACATTACTGACACTCTTCAGACACATATTTATCGATACTATGCCACAAATATGTTGTAAGTGTGGCATTTTTGTTGATATTTGTATAATGTACTCGTATAAACGACATATTTTTAACGCTTATAAGATTATGTTCTGTTGACACAAATACATCATGAAAATGATGTTTCAGTTGACACGTTTGCGACACATGAATGACAAATTTCTGACTCAGGTTGTGTAGTACTATCATGACACAAATTTGTATCATGATTGGAATTTTTGATGGTACATTAATGACATGTAAATGACATGTAAATGACTAACTTTCATTTGATGAAGTACTGCTATATTGATGACACGCTATTTAATAATGACATGCTTCTGACTTAATTATAGTACAAATTTAACTTGGTAATGGCATGTTGTGAACAATGTTATAGCGCATTTTTGACGCAGGTGTATGTAGCATGTCTTTGAATTTGTTTTGGTAGAACACTATTGTCATTATAATCACATCTGATATGCTTTTGACTTGATTATGACACTGATGTGACTTGATGGTGATGTTTCTCTCGCGACATCACGACACCATTCTAACACAGTTGTGTGACATGTTTCTGATAACATTATGACGCTATTTTGACTCATTTGTAGCATGAATTTGACACTATTTCGGCACATTTTCGACGCAATTGTGTCATATTTTTGACACAACTCTGAAATATTTTCTGCTAGTTGAATCATGGTATAGACGCATTGAAGTAAAATGTCACAACGGGATCAAGAATTTGTCAAAACTAATGTCATAAACATGCCGCAATTTTGTCAAAATGATGTCATTATGTTGTCAGAAGCGTGTCACTACTAAGTTACATAAGTGTCATAATCAAGTCGAAAGCAAATTAGATGTCATTATTATGACAATAGTACACTGCCAAAACAAAGTCAAGAACATACCACTACTGCGTCAATAATGTGTAAAAATAATACCAGGGACATGTCATAATTATGTCAAAATAGTGTCACAAAGTGTTATTATCAAGTCAAAAGTATGTCAGAAGTCATGATTTCAACAATAGCGTGCTAGAAAAACAGAGTAAAAAAAATGGCACGTCAGTACAGCATCAATTTTACACTGTTGTCAAAAGCATGTGGCTACCAAGTCATATGAGTGTCATTAAGTCAGATGCAATTCATTATTACGTTAATGGTGTACCATCAGTGTTCCAATACCTTATTAAATAAATGTCGTGTCATTGTCAGGACCAAAAAATGAAGTAGTAAATGCCCTTTAGGTCTTCGTGTACTCAATGCCACAGTAGCTGAATTAGTAAAGATAAGTCGCTGGTTCAAATACCATTACTGGCAAAAAAAAACAATTTTATTATGTCGGAAGTTGATATAAATAACGAAATCATCGCTTATCCGGACCGCTCAAATCGTTTCTTTCATGAATGGGTCACCTCTTACCAATAGCTGAAAAAGGAAAAATTAAAGATTGATATTAGTTTATTGATAAATTGATATACACTTTTGAAATATTATATTCCAGTTATTTGTATTTTTTGAAGTGTTTAGCAAGTTGTTTGTCGATTTTCTTTCAAAATGACACTTCAAAAACTTCAAGAAATACAATTGACCAGAATATAAAATTTCAAAAATGTGTATCAACTGATATCAATCTTCTATTTTCCCTCTTTCAGTTAGTGATAAGAAGTGACCCGTTCATGAACGAAACGATTCAAGCGGTCGGGATATTATATATCGCTGGAAGTAGTCCATTATTGATTCGAAGCCACAGTTTTTTCGTTCATTTTTTAATGTAATTTTAGTTTACTCGCATAGTTTGGGGAAAAGCAGCGAGGATATGTTTTCGACGATGCGACGCGACGAATAAATGGCGTATTATTGGTTTGCTATGACGACGACCGATGCAACAAGTTATGTACCAATCTCGACATATAGCTAGCTACCTATTCTATACTGTGCTCTGCTGTACACATACGTATACTTTCGTGTAAATATTTATACGAAAATTGAACCCATACCTGGATCTATCTTTTACTGCGTCGTTCGTCATCGTCTTACGTATACTCAAGTAAATCGTACCCTTAAAAAAAAATAATAATAAAGAGAAGACGAAAGACGAGTGACGACGAAAAAAAAAGATCCGGAAAATTTCCAATTGCCAGAGTGTGTATTAATAACGCGTCCGAACGAGAACTTATCGCGAGCTGGATGAAAAATTTCTCTCGCAGACGCATTGTACGTAGAATAAACTTTGGAAAGTAAATACACGACCGCTTCCGAACTTGTAATAACATTAAAAAGATGATCTTTCTTCAATGCTCGGGTAAAATACGTTTTTGTGAAAAAATTTACCTCGGACAAATATTGATTTTAACACCGACACTGTATTTTTCTTACCTGCGAGCTGCGTTCGATTTGGATCTCGTTCGAAGGTACCTACGTCTACGTACGTAGTTTTTTTTCTTCTTTTTTGTGACGTGTGTGTAAGCGTAGATTGTGTGCGTAATAAGTATATAAGAATGGAGCGTGTTTCCTGTTTGTATTTAGGGCTCTGTGCTCAGGAGTGTGGTAAATTGGCCAGAAAATGTAACGTAGTGTGAAAGTCTATGAATTGATCCATTGAGATTTACAGGTATTTTAGAGAAGTACACCAAAGATGCGATAAATTTCAGATGTAATTTCTTTACAATTTTATTATTTCAGCGCATCTTGAATATGATATTTTATGTGTAGGTTAAAGTATACAAGTGTACCTATATTTTTCAAATTTTCAATGGGAGGGGGTGTAGAGCACATGTTCAAACTTGTTGACCTCGAATTAGTAATAATCAGTACGTCATTTGACTTTTTTCCATTTTTTAAATTTTGACCGAAATTGCCCCTCCCCTGCTCCCAGTAACACAGTAGTGTTGTGATTTGAAAATGGACTGATAAAAAAAACGTTAAAGATCTCTTTATGATAATTTTGTTCAGGTTTTTAAATGTTAGTTTTAAACCTTAGTTTTCATCATGAAAAAAATCAGCTTTCATCTCAAACGCTGAACTTCGTGTTTTTGAATTTTTGCTAGGAAATTTTAAATCTTTTCAATTCCCTACAAAGACCCGCTAACTGATTTGTTTCAAGTTTAACCGATCTCGAAATATGTGTCTTCAAAGTTGAGCAGTTTGATGAAAATTTTAAATTGTTTGGAAGGGGTGTTTACGAATAAAAATAAGCGAAATCCCCTTCATCTTAATTTTCAAAATTTTCACAAAACATCATCGGATATCAAAAAATTTAGGGCCAAAAAAATTTCCTCTACTCCACTCACCTCCCTACGCCGGAAAACACTTCTTTATGAAAAAAAATTCTGTGTTAGACCTAACACCTATATGGGGAAAATCATGATTTTAATTCAAATATTTAGGGGAATGATTGGTCTGTCTACACGAATTTTTCCATATTTTTCATCGGGGAGGGGGGAGGGGGTTGACTAGAAAATACTTTGAATTGCTGCATCTTTGTACCCTTGGGGTGGGTGGTACATAAAATTTTGTTCCATGAAACTATGCGTTTTAAAGAGTATAATTTTTGAAAAATTTTTTTAGACTTGGACCTTTGTATTCTGAAATGAAAAAAAAAAGCTCAGAAATGCATTTTTCCTCTAAAATGTTAGCTAATATGCTAAAAATGAACAGAAGTAGAGTTGTTCGGCGTGAAATTTCATAACTACAGGGTGTTTTGCTTTGATAGTGCTTCCTTCATATTACAAGTACAGCAACTCAAATTACATGTATGTATAATGTTTTGCCTATCGTAATTATTATAGAGGCAAAGATGCTCGAATCTGAATTTTTTTTTTTCTAAAAATCTAAGGTCATTTTCAAAAAGTTTCAACTTTTTATTCGAAATTGCTGTAGACATCCGGTTTGCACCAAAGTGTAACCAGTCTGATGTAGTATTTCCAGTAAAAGAAATGAGAATGGAGGTTGAGTAGTTCGTGAAATATCTTGAATAATGTAAGAAAAAACACAAAAATTTCAAATTTTTGCCCTAAACTTGAGAAATAGTTTCTATAACTGCCGTATTTAAAATTTTTTCTTCGAGTAATTGAACGTTCTCCACCACTTGACATGATTATATTTTCTCCAAGTTGTTTAGAAATTTTGGCAAAAAATTTCATGTCGCAACCTTTTTTGCTTTAAAAAAAAAATTCTATGGAACTAAATTTTTCAATAATATCACGTTCTTTGCAAAAAAAATTTTTCCTAAAAACTAGCCCAAAATTTTAACACAACTTGGAGAAAATATAATCATATTAAACGATGGAGGGCACAGTGTACCTTTTCACTCCAAGAAAAATTTTCTGATTGGATATTTATAAGAGCTTTTTTAAAAGTTAAGAGTTTTTTCTGCGAAATTTTTGTGTTTTTTGTTATATTACTCAAGATATCTCATGAACA
Organism: Ferrisia virgata; assembly: GCA_900060175.1. Taxonomy (NCBI): domain Eukaryota; kingdom Metazoa; phylum Arthropoda; class Insecta; order Hemiptera; family Pseudococcidae; genus Ferrisia; species Ferrisia virgata. Next base: position 17,276 of record FIZR01023349.1, on the reverse strand, counting down.
AATCAACCTTTACTTTCAATGTTTTTTACTGGAAATGCTACTCCATATTTGATAAAACTTTAACGCAAACCGGACGTTTCTAACATTTTTGGATAAAAAGTTATAAATTTTTGAAAATTGTCTCAGATTTTTAGAAAAAAGATTTAAGATTGGTGTATATTTACCCCTGTAATGATTATGATAGGCAAAACGTTGTACGTACATGTAACTTGAGTTACTCCACTTGTGGTATGGAGGAAGTACTATCGAAGCAAAGCACCCCGTATAATGATTCCATTTTTGGAAAAAATTAAAAAAAAATGTTCTCCGATTCATCGTACTTGTTGTTTCCATCATCATTTGTTTTATCATTGATCGACATTTGTTGCAGTGTTTGGAATTTATTATATGTAAGGCCTACGTTGTACATAAACGTGGTACGTCTGTATTTTAACAATGCGTAGGTGTTTTCAATTGTGAATTTTAGGCGATATGCGTGTATTATGTCGGTAATATGATACACTTGTGTTGGGGGAATCTTCCTTTGGGCGAAATAGAACATGAAGTATGTGAAAGCTTAGCCTGCGAGTAGGTTGAGTTGGCAATATGTATTGTACCTATACTATGTGGTACGTATATTTTGAATATTCCGAGTTAGGAATGTATCCTTTGAGGAGGCGTATTACTAAAGTAGTTTTTCGCATTAGGCTTCATTTCAGTGTTTTTCCTCCCTCCCTTTTATCTTCTCGCTGGCGGTGGCATGGCGTGTTCTAAGCACATGCTTATGGAGTACGTAGGTATAATCTAATACTTTGGTATATAGATGTGATTTCATTCGCGTATAAATGTACGAAACGAGACGAATAGAAGGAATAGCTCGAAAAGACCGTTAAGCTTACTTATACTTACGTGCCTGCTTACTTAGCAATTGAATGTATTTTTTCCATTCAACTGAAGTATTCCCTTGAAAGACTCCTTTTCCACATTCGCTCACATGCATGTATCGTATACGATACAATGACGTAAATGTATCCTTTCATTTTCTCTTTGGTTAGAAAATCTGGTCAATGAGCCTATTTGGCACCCTTGTCCCGCGAGCTTACGTGTAGAAAGAAACGAGAATCTGCGGCCAGGTACAGGGAAAAAAATTAACCAAAGTTAATTCGAATTATACCTATGATACGTAGTGTAATAATAATTGTCCTACCTCCTGTGCACCTAAACTTAGCAAGCATCGAAGTCATTTGAAAATCTCATTATAAGCTGGATTACGACCGAGGGTAGTAATCGTTGATAATACGCAGGTTTTTATTTTTCAGGCCGGATAGCGTATAGATTACTATGTATAATAAAATGATAATCCGGCAACTTTTTTAATTTTTTTTTTTTTTTTTTTTTTTTTTTTTTTTTTTTTTTTTTTTTTTTTTTTTTTTTTTTTTGTCGTTGCTTGAAACCGCGAAAAAAAGGAATTTGCGTTTTGCAGAGCCTGTAGGATGGATGATTCCAATAATGATAGCGTCTCTCTTCATCGACGTTGGTTGGTTTATTCTATCTTTTTTTTGCACGTCGTCGTACGCTGACGTAGTGTTACTTTATGAATAGCTAATAACGTCGTATAAGTCGATTAAGCAATTTTCGCCCTAGATTGAAATTGCGTGTAAAAATTGTAGGTATTGTGATTATAGGCGGAAACGCGTATACAGGGTGTCCCATCAAAATTCAGACTTTAAGTGTCACGTTTTTGATGATGATCAAAAGTACTTGGCACTAGTGCGTTTGGATTGTAAGGTTTTTTCGAAAGTTGAAGGAGGCATGTAGTGAAAAGAAGTTCCGAAATGATGTCAAATCAATGTGGTAAAAATTCAGGGTTTCTAACTTGACCCTTAATTCACCCAAATTGGTTAAAAATTTCAAAAATTTTCATAAGAAAACGAATATTTTTTTTCAATTTTTTTAGCTTCAGTGTATTCTAGCGAACCAGCTCAGATTTAAAAATAAGGTTTCGTAATTTTTATGCATTTCAATGGGTACAAAATCTGTTTTAATAATTGGAAAAATCAGTCGTTTTGAATTTTTTCAAGATGATGAAGTAAAAATACGAAATTTCATCATTTCTGATGGCATAAGGAATGGAAGTATTTTTATTTTTTTTTTTTGCCTATTTTTATCGATAAATTGAAATGTACGATTTTTTACAATTTACAGATCGAAAAAAAATCGAGGAATTTTTTTCATTGCAGGTAGTCTGTTGGTACCCATTAGTGCCAAAAATCTCTAAAAAAATAATTTTTTCGGTTTCTTATTTTCCCAGGTACATTGCGGGAAAAAGGCAAGTCCGAATATAATTTCTGTATAAGGTTTTTTTTTTTTTTCAGAATATGGCTCAGTTTGGTGCACTAAACAACATCCTAAAACTCTCCGCCCCTTAACCTGAAACTAACCCTCTTCCTCTCCTGTGGATTGAAGCCCCACAAAACCAGTTTTTCGCATTTATTATCTTAAATATCGGTACTAGCCTACAAATTCATGAGTTATTGAAATTTCTTCTTACTTCGGGAGTTGGAGGTGGCGGATCCACGATCTTTGAAAATTTAGTTGTATTTGGAGGTAAATGAGAAAATTCTATTAAAACGTTTAAAATACGCCTTAACTAAAATTCGCTTAATGAAATATCACTCTCTGTCAAATCTACATCAAATCTCTTACCCATACCCATTTTCTCACATCACCTTACCAATTGTGTTATCATCCTCATAAGAATCATTAAGATGGTAGTAGACATGAGTGTTAGACTATTAATGATAGAATTTGGGAAATTTACTACGATTAGCGAGAAAAATATTTGAAAATTTCTGAGGATGGGAGACATTCGATATTTTCCATGGCGGGTGTAGGAGGAGATTTTGAATCCCTCTTCCGCCGAAAATTCATATACAACGATTTCTGTGTTCTTGGCGTCAAAATCATATAAATATGGCCCCATGATCATAAATATGAGGTACTTTCCAAATCTGATGAGAAAAAAATTACCCAAATTTCGATTTTAAAAATCCTCCATTTTAAGTCAAATTTGAAAAACACTCCACAGGCAGAATATCACCATTACACACAAAAATAGCGATTATTTACATTTTTTAATGGATTTTTGGCCAATTTTTTCCTGCTTGTCGATGTCGAAGTTGATGTTTGAAAATTTGTATAAAAAAATCGAATGATACAATTGAATGATTTAGCTATTTTTGTGACGTGATATTAATTTTCATTAGCAGGGTTAACAAAATTTGTCATTTTTACGTTTCTGTCATCTGTATCACTTCGTAAAGTTTCATTTCAAACAGTAGGCGGGGGCGATAAAAATTTTTTAAATAATGAAAGAACACATCTTCACCGGTACTCAAATCACGTAGAAATATTGTCCATTTTGAACTGCTTCATTCCCATCTTTGACTCTGATCAAATTTGCGTATAGTATCGGTATTAAATTGGAAATTGCGATTTTCAATTGCTTGTATTTTAGCATCCCTCTCGAGAATTTTATTATCACGAAGTCTTACAATGTATTGTAGTCAGATAAACTGCCTTTGCTTCCCTGAATTAAAACCTAGGACACCTTGTATATTTCATCAAGTATCTATCAAAAGTGTGTATATATATATATAATATATACGTTACAAAATACTGCATGAGCTACGATGTACGATGAAGAAAATGGATGACGACGAGGTTTTTGACCTGTAAAAATAGACGATAAATCACTACCCGTATTGACAAGAGTAAACATCGTTATTGTGTATCGCACGAAGCTCGTCAAGCTGCCACCGAGCGAGGAGCGAAGCTCTCTGGTGGCATGGCAATAGCGTGGCTCGTCTTTGCATATTTTTATTATACCCTATTACCCTCTCGCGTTACCACGTTGCCTTGTTTTGTTTTGTTTTTATTAAATTGATTAAGAGAGAGCTTGTATTACGATGGTGTCTACAAATATATAGCCTTGTATGTGCTTACACGTATATGTTAGTACCTCTCCTAGCCTCTTTATCTGGTTCAAGTTGTAAAAAAAAAATATAGATACGAAGGCGAAGTAATTTTATCGATATAATATAAATCGTCGTAACACCACCACCACCTTTCCATCCACCATCCCCCCTCCAGCGTTCATCCATGTTTGGTCGTAAAAGCCAAATGTCAACATATCGAGTACCTACCTACCTACCTAGCTAGCTACGTCAATCAATCGAAAGCTAAAGGTTGCTTCGTTATACTTACCTATCTATACCCAGTGTGTACCACCTACTACTTTACTACTTCCATTACAGTACGTAGACGTACTACGCACAAAAGCCGGTGGAATTTTTATCGAGTTAATATTTCAGTTTGAACTTTTTCTACGACGTAGGTAGGTTGGTAGGTATGTATAGATATTTCGTATACGTTCGTACGAATAGAAAAGCCGTCGTCGCCAGTTCGCCACCCTATGCTGCCAAAAAAAAAAAAAAAAAAAAAAGGTAAACATGGCATCGGTTTGAACGTTTGAACGAACGAATTGAAGAATATGAGAAGACTGCAAGCGCGGTGTAGGAAATATTCTGCTCTATAGGGTGTTCCGTCTCGACAATGCCTCTTTCATGCTACAAGTAGAGCAACACAAATTGAACTTGTGGACTTGTGTAAAACATTACAGGGACTGTGCTGTGAGCATTTGAATTGCTCATTTTCTAAAAATTCCAATTTGAAAACTAGTTTACGCCAAAATGTGGCAAATACCGTGTAATATTTCTGGTAAAAAAAATAGGGGCATTGGTGATGTGGTTCGTGACATATGACGAATTAAATGTTGAAAATGTTTGAAAATTTTTAAAATTTTTAAAACTTTTGTCCATATCATTTTATAAAGCTCTTATAAATACCTAAATAGAAAATGTTTCTTGAATTAACAGCGCACCTTCCTCTTCACCTTAAGAAATAATTAAGTTTTCCCCAACTTGTTTGCATATTCTGGAAAAAGTTTTGTTGAAAATTTTTCCCTTTTTTCAGAAAAAAATTTCAACTAAAAGCTCTTTTTATTAAATTATTCAGTTAATTTAGGGTAAATAAATCAAAGTCGAGTTATTATTTCAATAAAGGAACGTTTTTTGAGTCAATTTTTTTTTTTAGGAAAACATTTCAACAAAGCAATTTTTTTCTAAAATATCTAAATAAGTTGGGGAAAATTCAATTATGCCAAATGGTAGTGAGTGCCTTGTTACTTCAAGAAAAATTTTTATAATTGGGTTCATAATAGAGCTTTTCAAAAAGTTATGAACAAAATTTTCAACATTTTTTAGTCTGATATTTTATGCTATAGTGTCAATGAGAACCAGGTTGTTACAGTCTATCGAAGTATGATGGGTGGGAGGGGGTCAACAAAATTTGTTTTGGGGTCCTAGCAGACCAGTACGACTATTGTTGGCCATGTCAGATATTTATTTATTTTTTCCTCAGAAGACGTAAAATCATTTACTTTGCTCGATACAGACCAAAATCGCTCCAATTCGGTCAATTGGCTTAATTTGTATACGAATGGTACAACCAGAGGTCATAATTCGGTTGCACAAAATTTAGGGGGGCGCTGAGGGGTCAAAACCGCAAAGAATGTTTCCTTTTAAGCTAATCGATGGAGAATTCAATGTTGCATAGCTTATTCGAAAATTAACCTCTTAGGTCAATTAAGAAGGAATTTAAGGGTTCGACCATGAAAAAGAGCTCTCCCCCATGTCTACCCGTCAAATTGGCCTAAGATATCAAAATTAGGTGTGTACATTTAGTGGGGTTTCTTGGTATGATTTTTGGTGGTTACGACTTTTCAGCCTCACTGCACACCCACACAGCTCCAAAAATGTGGTTTTTTGGTCTGTCCCTCTCAAACACTAAAATCATTTACTTTGATCGATACTGACCAAAATCTCACCAATTCGGTCAATTGGCAATGTGGCAACGAATTAAATATTTATGAGTGGGGATAACCTTGGATCCAAATTCAGTTATGCCCCAGGGGCCTAAAACGCAAAAATTGTTCTTTCTTGAGCTGTTCGATAGAAAATTCAAAGTTGCGTAACTTATTCGATAATCAATCTGCTAGGTCAATCAGGAGGAGAAATATGAGGATTTTTCTTCCCTTTAACTTCGAAAAAGCGTTGTTCCTCTCTCGCCTTTCTTCCAAATTCAGCTGAGAAGGTTAAAATTAGTTATGTGGACTTAGTAGGAGCCTTACATTTACATTTGGGGGAGGGCGCTCAACTTTCCACCTTCATTACACCCGAAAATGTAGTTTTTTTATTTGTCAGGTTTTCTTATTTTTTAAATTTGTTTGAACTTTCCAGATGTGCCTTTTGGAGCTCTACACTTTCAGCCCCATTGCTCTCTCTCTCTCTAAAAGGTCGGAAAATGTGGTTTTTTGGTCGTTTTTCTTGTGTTATGCATTTGTACCTCGCATAATTCTCCTCCAAATTGAGTTAGAATGTTGAAAGAGCGTTTCTTAATAATGAATAAAAACGGCCCTTGGCCCAAAACCGATCAAAATTGAGCCAAAATGTTACTTATAGTCTAAAAATATCCCGAAAATTATAGCCTACCAAATATCAAAATTTCAACACGAGATATCTCTGGGAGGGGAGTGTAAAAATTTTTGAAATTGTCACAGATTATGCATTTTATTGTGTACTATGATTGAAATTTTTTTTTAAATTTTCGGTTCACAGTTTCCCAATTTTTTGTATGCTGAAATTTTCAAAAAGAAGTATTAAAAATGGGGGAGGGGGTATTCATGACTGAAAATTTTTTTATCATTTTTGTTAAGTGGTCATCTATTACATATATTTTTCTCCGAAATTGAGTGCAACATGCTTTAAAAAATTTACACTACTTTTTTATAATTAACATGAAAGGTATATCAGCTCAAAGCAAAATATTGAGTCAATACGTTAATAATAAGAACTCCATTTCCAAAATTTCAAATCCTGAAGTACATTTCTCGAATTTTGACAAATTTTTCAAATTCCAAAATTATTTCATTGTCCTGTACATCATGAAAATTTGATCTGATCAACGAAAAAAGCTGAAAATTGGTATACATCCTATCTTCTACCACCCAAACCGATTAAAGGAGTAAGTCGTATGATCTAAGATTGTACAAATGTTGCCAGTAAATACACCTCACCCAGCTAAGCTTGGGAATGAGGCCCGCCGAAAAAAAAAAGATTGGTTCGTAGATGTACCTCTTGGGGGTTTCGCCTTTTTAGTTCCATTGAACACTTTTTTCTCTTTATACTGATTCGATGCTTTTTTTAAAATTTTCATGATGATAATATCCGACGAAAATCAGGCTGAAATTTTTTACATTTTTTACATTTAATTCATTTTTCACGAATCATATCACCCATGGCCCTAATTTTTCTCATGAAAAATACTACATTGTATATGCCTTATTTTGATGTGAACTAGACATCTCTACCATTTTTAGTTTTTAATTTACAATTTTCTGAAAATGAAAAATCCAAATGCTCATAGTATAGCCCCTGCAATGTTCTGGATAGGCAACTCATGCTACAAGCATCCAACTTGCGTTGCTCCATTTGTGGTCGGAAGGAGGTACTATCTAGACGGAACACCCTGTATACCAAGTCTGACAATGTAATATAGGCGAGCTATCTACGTGTCAATATTAGATAGGAAGGGTAAACGAAACAGACGACGAAGGCAGGCAGAATACGATAGCATAAAATAGGCGTTTTCTTGCGTTAAATTATATTTTCTTGCGTCGCGTCGCGTCTTCGTCTTCACCACTACTCCAGGTAAACACACAGAGCTCTCAGGTGAACAAGCAACGAAATTACGTAGTCAAAAAAAAAAAAAATTACGAACATGCATAGTCGACTTGGGAAGTATTCTCAAAATAATTGGGTGATATTTACTCGTGATGGCGAATGGCTCGGCTCGTCTGTGAGGAATACAATACCGTGCTTTAGACCACGTTGTTGTGCGTATATGAGTATAATTCATCCCTTAGACGTGGTATAGTCATTTTTTCAGCTACACGTTTTACTCCCCACTGAAATAACCGAGCGTGTATCTAGCTATACGACAGCCAACGATATAACCAACCAACGGCTACTTGTTGCATGTTAAATTTAAAATTATGATATCGTTCTCGACAGTTGTAGCGAAACGAAACGAAACGAAAAAAAAAAAATAAAAGAAACAACCGCGCATCAGGAAAAAGAAAGCGAAAACCTAAGACGGTGAAGAAAAATAACGAGCGTGGTAAGACGCGCTGTAATGCTTTCTTTCCTCTCTTTTTTTCTGGGTGGTTCGTCGAAATTCTTTATTTTTTTCTCTCGTAATTTTAAGTCCTCCCCGAATATATTCTAAATAATTTGCCTAGTCATCGTTATGTAAAGAAGAAGAGAAAATCTATAGGTTGGGGGGGGGCGATGGGTATAGAGAATTATGGTATTTTTATCGAGTACCTATACGCAGCTAAGGCGTCGACTTCATTTGCTCTTCTCCTGTTACCACCCTCGCTTATTTAAAGAGCTTTTTAACGAGCCAACTTATACGGTATATTAGATGGGTAACAGGTGATATAAAGCAGGTACGAGTTGGAACAGAATACGCCGAAATGGCGGTATAATCGAATATTACCTCGTATACCTATTTAGGTAATTTTATAGTATCTAGCTATACCTTACGTGCCTGCTGCTTTCGCGTATACATAATTATACTTTCGAGTTGAACGTTTAGCATTTTAATTTACCAGCACATAGTTTAGATTGCCACCCTAAAGAATAATGAACAAACTGACAAACGCGTCGTGTCGACAGTTATGGAATTCACGACGTTGTCGTTGTAGTCGTCGACGAGCTCGAAATTATTAAAATGTTTTCAGACTATGTGTTTCGTAATGCACCTACCTAGCTGAGTAGTATATTTTCAATTAACCTGACGTCGTTTTGTGTTTGTGTTTTACTGGTGTATTTTTTTTTTTAATGTTTGTCTGCGTGTTGTTATATTATACTCGTGTATCTATCTGAAGCTTATGCTACTTGAGTAAAAAGCATTTTAAGCGACCTGGCTGGCAATAGCAAAAAGCGACTAATGATTTACCTACACAGTGTCGTGATTAATTTTTATGAGAACAGAAAATAAGCTTATACGTATTATTTTGAGAGATTGCTCGAATTTATACCTATTTACTAGGCGTAAATTAAAATGAGATGTTCCATTTCCATTTCGAAATTGATATTTGTATTTGAAAAGGTTCTGTTGATTGTAACAGAAGGTATAACGTTATTATATAGTGTTTCGATATCGTTTTCTCCAAATGGTTTTTTAAAATAGGTGTTGAACTGGCGTTGTTGCTATTAAACAAGATGAGATGATTTTTAAAGAACGAAGTTGTGTTGAATTGATTGCTCACGTATTTCATTTTTGGATTAATTTTACGAGAATAGATTGAACTAACGGTACACAAAGTTGTGTTGAGATTTTTCAATTCGCTGATGATACGGGGAGAGGTTTTAAAATTAGGAAAGTAATAAGTTGCGAAATTACAACTGATGAATATGATGGAAATCCAACGTTTTCAATTTGTCCCCGCAGTTCTTCAGTTTAGTACTCGAAAAATTTAAAAATAATTGATTTTGAATTATGCTTACGAAGGAATGGTTAGAAGTGTCAATCATAAATCTGCACAAATTCGCGATGCTTTTTTCCTAATCAGTATTGCGGTTAGGTAGGGTTCAATGATACTGAAAAGTCCATGTCCCCAATAGGCACATCAAAGGTCCCTACAGTCGGGACATACCTAGAGTTCGGTTATGAGAGGAACAAACTAAAAAAATAAAAAACGACCAAAAACCCACTTTTTGAGACTGTGAGTGGGTGAAATGGGACTGAAAAGTCGAGACCCTCAAAAGACACATTTAGGACCCATACTGAATGTACATAGCTAATTTCAAGTCCATAGCTCAATTTGAAGGGGAGTTATGTGAGGAATAAACTCAAAAAACAAAAAAATGCGGAAAACTTGGCAAAAAACCACTTTTTTGGGCTATGCGGGGGTGCAGTGGTGCTGAAAAGTCGGAACCTCAACCTTCAAAAGGCACATCTAGGGCCCCAACCAAATGCATGTACCAAATTTCAACTTCCTAGCTCAATTTGGTGGGAAAATAGAGGAGCAATAGCCCTTGTTCAAGGTCAAAAAGGGGGAAAACCCTCACATCTCTCCTCCTAATGGACTTGGAAGGTTGATTTTTGGATATGTTATGCAGTTTTTGGCTACCTGTCAATTTACTTAAAAAGAGACAATTTCGCGTTTTTGACCTCTCAGTGCGCCTTCTCCTAAATTGTGGCATAATTGAATTCTGACCCAAATTCATCCCCACTCATATATATTTAATCCGCCGCCAAACTGAGCCAATTAACCGAATTGGATTGGTTTTGGTCGGTATTGAACGAAGTAAATGATTTTAATGTTTGGGGGAAAAAATTAAAATAAATATCTGATTTGGCCAAAAATTGTCTTAGCGGTCTTCTAGGACCACAAAACAGATTTTGTTGATATTCCCCACTCATCCGCCGTTGGTCGTCAGGCTAAATGAAATTATATAAAGGTTGGATTGAGACCGATGAAATCTGCAAAAAAGTTCATATGATCAAGTTGCCTAACTCAAAACTTGAAGGGGCAGTGATTCAAAAAAATCAAAAATTCGTAGGAATATTTTTTGAAATTAAACATTCTTGCACAACTCTTCAAGCTGAACTGAAAGTGATATTTAAAAATTGAAGGAACTCTACGAAATGGGAATTTTATTTTCCTTCTTATTCGGTATTATTGGTAGTAAAAATAAAATATATCAATTTCAATTTGGAATGTCTGGAATAAAATTCATCAATTCGGGGCTTGTGAAACTTTCATGCTCACAATCTCTTCAATTTCGAAAATACGCAATCTTCCTAAAAAATAATTTTTGCTCGCCTTCAAGATTTACGCAGAAATTTTTGATTATAAAAAATATTTCTATGAATTTTTGATTTTTTTAAATCACTGCCTCTCCAAAAACTTCGCAGGTGCCTGGAGTACTACATGATGGGCGACCATTCAGTATATTGGTGGTTGTAGAATGCATCTTCCTTCCCAACGTCTATCTTCCACAATATGATTTTTTTTTAAAGAAAGTATCTTGGAGAATATTTTTAAAATAGTGGCTATTTTAATTGACAGATGAACTGGACTTTTACCGGGACTAATGAAGAGAAATTACTGAGCAACAAATTTTGTCAAATTTATGCTTACATTTTTATCGTTATTTCCCTTGTAATATTATGAAAACCACGCTATTATGGTCTATCGACCATGGGGGATGAGGGGTCGATGTCAACAAAATCCATTTTGGGGTTCTAAAAGACCATTTCGGCTATTTTGGCTATGTCAGATAAGTAGGTATTTATTTATTTTTCCTCCCGAAACTAAAAATCATTTGCTCAGCACGATACAAACCAAATACAATCAAATTTTGAAAATAGGTTTCGATTGGCTGCAGATTTGATATTTATGAGTGGGGTTCAGACCTCGTTTCAAAATTCAGTTAAACTCAAATTTGGGAGAGGCGGTGCTGAGAGTCTAAAATCGCCAAAATGGTTTGTTTTAAAACCAATCGATAGAGAACCCAAAATTGTGCAACAGATCCAAAAATCAACCTCATAGGTCAATTAATAGGAGAGATATGAGTGCCTTACCCCCTTTTTGACTTTTAAAAAGGGCTGTCTTCCCTATCTCCTTTCCGAATTAAACTAAGAAGTTGAAATTTGGTATGTAGACTTGGTAGGGGTCATAGATTCGGGGGGAGAGGATCTCAACTTTTCGGATCCAGAAATGTGGTTTTTGGGCAAATTTTCTTATTTTTTGAGTTTGTTCCTCGCACAACTCCCCTTCAAATTGAGCTAGAAAGTTGAAATTAGGTATATTAAACTAAGAAGTTGAAATTTGGTATGTAGACTTGGTAGGGGTCATAGATGCGGGGGGAGAGTGTCTCAACTTTTCGGATCCAGAAATGTGGTTTTTGGGCAAATTTTCTTATTTTTTGAGTTTGTTCCTCGCATAACTCCCCTTCAAATTGAGCTAGAAAGTTGAAATTTGGTATGTACATTCAGCAGGGATCCTGGATGTGTCTTTCGGGGGTTTCGACTTTTTAGCTTCATTTAACCCTTCCTACCTAGCCAAAATGTTGATTAGAACCCTATGATTGTAAAATGTTACGAAAATCTGGCTGAAAAAGCATCGCGAAGCAATGCTTTTTTTTTTGTAATTCTGTTGTCCTTGCCACGTAAGTTTACCTCTGTTTAGCCAACAGTTAGTTTGTAACGTTCATGGATGAAATTGTGGAGCGTGAGAACATCTCATCAGTCACTGTTTTCGAGTTTTGAATCTATATGCAATGCGTGATGCGATCACTTAATCGTAATTTCGTCATCGACGACGTCGCGTCGTGAGAAAGCAACATTGACAATGTTGACAAATTTGTGCTGCGTGCGTTTACTCAATTTTGGCGAAAATAAATGGCTTGAATGGTATCGTTCAAATGTGCAGAATACACGCGTCTCGTCTATCAAATGCATGTTGAGTGATAGTAGGTATAGGAAAAGTAAAGTATGTAATACGTACATACGTACTTGATATTTGTATGAGCTGCAACTAGAACTTGTACATTGTAGTAGGAAATCATAATACCTTGGCCTTATTTTTAAACGCTGCTACAGTAGTGTTAGGTATCTAGCTAGTAGCTACCTACGTGCAAGTAAATATTTTTTTTTCCAAAGAGCAGCATATTTCAGCCGAGTGTACCCATAAATAAACCACGTTGGCCCGATTTCTGTCGCCACCGTTCTCATTTAACGTTGTTTCAACCGCCGCCGTCACTCATAATTCGGTTATTATTGATTTTATGTCATATTTATTACATGGACCCGGACTATCGGTTTTAACTTCTATCGATGTGTTTTTTTCTCTCTCTTTCATTTCTGTTGTCGTCGTTCACACGTTGAATAGAAAAAAAAATTGTATTAAGGTATGGTGCAAGTGTAATGGCTTACTTTCGAAATAGATAATTACATTTTACGAATGAAATCTCTGATACCTGACTTTCTGAAGAGCGTGACTAGATCTGCCACGAACTCTGTGAGATACTCTAATCCATGCAAATGCTGTAAGTACATCATCCCGATACATACAAATAACGCTTCAATGGTGTAGAAATGCTCAAATAATAGTGCAATTTTTGTTATAACCGTGCCCTTCATTGTTTGGTGGGGTGGTGAATGTACATGCTTTCGAAGTCGTAGAACAGAGAGCAAGAGAGAGGCATAGAATTCGACTAGACTTATAATATAATTTAAAAAATTAACGCTTTTTAAAGATCCGAAGGAGCCGAATGTTTGTTCGATGATTTCAACTGTTCTGTATGTGCAGCTATCTCCTTCGCAGCATCGGACTAAATTATACGTATCTGTAAAGCTGCAGACCGAAACATAAAGGAAGGAAAGTATCCATTCGAACCTTTTATTTGAAGAGAGAAAAAAAACGAGAAAAAGAAAAAGCAAAAAAAAGAGGGGCAGGTGTAAAAAGATGCGAACGTTCAGATTCGATGACGATTCGATGACGTCAATTGGTTTTAGTAATTTATTGCTTCGGGGATTTTATAGTCTGATTTAATTTCTTGCAACTCGGCCCGTCGCTCGTTCGTCTCGTTATATACGAAATCAATAGTTATTGGCTAAATATTTCAGTCGGGTCGAGGCGGCCAACGTTCATCAAGAGGAAAAAAAACCATCGTCTTCGTCGTAGTCGTCGTTGTTGGGCTAAGGGAATGGGGATGAGACCTTGTTTGATGAACTCCTCCGTTCTCGCTCAATTCTCCCATCTTTGTCGCACTCGTTTACTCGTCAGTGTCGTTTTTTAACGTCCTTTATACAGAGTGGTTTTTTTCCCCCCTCGAACAGCACCAGGGATGACGATAGACTAAGAAAGTTTACGGTAAATTTTTTCCAGTCGCCTGATTTGTCATTGAGTATAATTTTTTTTTCGGGTTTTTTCGCTTCCTTCATTTGGTTACGCGAATCCCACATAAATTTTACTCGTGCTGAATTTCGGTCGTGTATGTGTATGGAACTATAGTGGCGTAGGTTGTGGAATCTATTAGCGATGTGGTCGAATTATTCGAGACGAGGATTTTAGAAAATGATGTTGGCCTTGTGGATGATGCTAATACCGGTGTCTTGGGTTTGGCTGCGTGCATATGCCATGAATTTCTAAAAAAAAAAAACTGTTTTCTTTTTCTGTTAGCCTTGTTTGTATGGGTGGATTTTTTGTTGTTGTATAAATTCCTGCTCGAAAATTATCAAGAAGTTTCAGTAGACATCTATCAAGTCTGCCCTACTTCCCACTTGAAATTATCAAACAAATCATTAGATATGAAATAGAATGATTACTCAATGAAGCCAGCATAAGAGCGTCATCAGTTATATTCAAGAAGTTTTTTAGTAAATTTCAAAAGATGGCTAACATCCATTAATTTGTGATCTGCTGTATTTCAAATTTCTTATTCAATCACATGTATTATTCAGATGGATATTCATAATTCGTGATAAATATTAAAAAATGCATAAGTACATAATATTAACCAGTTCAATTAGTCGACGATTCGGATTAAACTAACATTAGAATTTTCGACTCAGCGCAAAGGAGATACGTACAGAGAAGAACACTTCTATTTTCTAAACCGGAAGATGTAAAAGTCTCAATTTTTACACCTCTAAAATTTTCAAAGTTGCAAGTAATACGGTTGTTTGATTCAGTTTATAACTAGTACCTGAGGAAATGCGATGTATTTCGTCATTAATTATTCAGAGATGCTTTCATTAAAAGAAAGAAAATGGAAAATATTACACGAAGCAAAATATCATGCATAATTATTGTTTATTTTTTTACTCAGTCTCACGTTTCGTATTGTCTCGTTGAACATAGCCCAACCGTCTGCTCTTTACATTATCTGTATCTTCAAGTTGTATAGTAGAAGCTGTTTTCGTCGAAGGATATTTTTTTTCGCCTTATTTGTTCTTTATTTTATAAATAATTTAAGAATTCTCGTCAGCTTCGAACAATAAGAAAAGCTTTTCAAGCGAATAGATACTCTGTAGAAGCTCGATTAGTTGCGAGAATATAGACGAGCGAAGCGAGCAGCGGGCGACGACGTGACGTCTGTGGATGCAATGGAGGAAAACGAGTCGAGGGAGAAAAAGGTACATGTAGCTCGAAGGATATACTTACTGCATTGTTGTTTCAATACCGATCGAGGTTTTTCTTTTTTTTTTTTCTTTTTTTACTTCATTCGATTCAGCTTTTTCAAGCTCATTCGTCGAGCCAACTTGTTTTAATTTTAATTCACTCCGTAGAATTTCGAGTAGGTTTGGGAGTCGAATTATCGGACGATTGTGTGTTCGACACGAGCTTAAGGAGATGAGGAGGCGTTGCGTAAGGCTCTGGTTGGAATTAATTAACGCGCGTATTTTGGTACAGAGCGGAGCGATTGTGCGATGAAAAATTATTATTTAAAAGGGTCGATCAATTCGCCAGCCAGAAACTTGAGAGAACATTCGCAGCGCAGCGGAACTTTTAATCTCACGCGGGTACCTAATTTGTAGAGTTAATCAAGGAATAAGTCTATTCATACGATACGATGCGTTGTGTATTTTACCAAAGTATTTTCAGGATGCTTTGAAGTTATCGAGAAATTAAAATCTTCTCTTGTGTGTATTCGTTTTTGAAAATGTACTAGAGAAATTTTAATTACCACGTTTACGGCTTGAATGAAGATATTTGTAGGATATTTATCATAAATCTAAGATGAAAGATTTTGATGTTTTTCAACGGTTACATTGTGTTCGGCGATGTGTTGAAACAAAATATCTGTATCCTGAGTAAATTTGTTTCAAGGGAAGAAATCCAGGAAAAGAAAAGATCTCAAAGGAATCGTAATAACATTTGTGGATTCGGTAATTAGAAAGGGAGATATGAGTGCATCCCTCTGTTTGATCTTGAAAAAGAGACTATTCTTCGTTCATCATCTTCAAATTGAGTTAAGAAGTTGAAATTTGGTATGTAAAATTGGTAGGAACCATAGATGTTGGGGGGGAGGGGGGGTCGATTTTTCAGCTTCATTGTACTTTCTCGCTGTTTCTCATAATAAACGATTTTTTATTCGGAGATCAATGTGAAAATTTTCAAATTCAAAACTTTCATTTAAGAATAATTTCTAGAATTTCAATCGTGTCGCAGTTACTCTAAATTTTGAGTTTGATTTGATTTAAACATGAGTACATTAGGATAGAAATTGTATTCACGGGACTGAGTAGGCAAATTATTCAACATATAATTTTGTAGATAGTAAGAAGTGGCGGTGAAATCATACCGAAAACTGTAGGTAGGTTAGGTACAAGGTAGCGGGGTCTTTAATCAGCCACATACTCGACATGTGCTATGTTACGTATGTTGGTGTTATATCGTAGCCTATGTTGCGTCGTGTCATCGTCACATGTTGATGCGTTGGCCACCAACGAAAGGCATTTTTCCCCAGCTGAGCTGACTGTTATCTGCATCAGGCACGAATTGTGTAGGCGTAGCAAGCGTGTTTGGTAATCTTTACCATGTATTAGGAATATCGTGTCGATTATAGGGCATTCGAAATTCAAAAAATTCTTATCTGGTGGCTAAAGCTATGCTATTTGAGTACCTGTATGAATGTTATTACCACGGGATCGTGTGTAGGAAATTTTCATCCGGTACCACCCAACACCTTCGGATTCAAAAGCTGTTAGGATACCATTTACATGAATACAACCATAATAATGCCCAGTTGTGTATCAAAGGGTAGAAATACACGTAGGTACTAGGTGCATTACATACAAGACACCTACTCGCTCCACAATACATCACATACATTGCGTGCTTATCAACGCGTACGTACATCACCCTGTCTCATCGTTCTATCCCTTTTAGAGCAGATATACGTATGTATCTTCTACCTGTATCATATTTTCCATTTGAGAGGGTATTTGTTGCGAGGACCAATGCCTGTATTGTAAATTACTACATTATTCTGTACCTGGTGTTATTCCTTCATGCTATATCGTGTAGAGATTCTGTAGTTCGTTCACCACTGTAGGCAAAATTTTGAACAGCTTTGAGGGAATCCAACTCGTGCTTG
>FIZR01023348.1:0-10000 GCA_900060175.1 Ferrisia virgata | reverse complement strand
TTCAACAGTTTGATACCAACTTTTAAGTTTTACTCTTTTTATATCTGCTTTTCTCATTTTATGTGTTGCTCTCGTTTATATTTCAACAAGTGTCCAGCACCTCAATCGAACGTCAATTATGAATGATTAATACACCATCATTTTTACCAAAACGGTCTACATGCATCTAGACTATTCTTCCCCTTTTTCAAGGCTTCTGCTGAATTTTACTTCTTTTTTTTTTGGAAATCGACAAACGACAAAGTCACAATAGTTGCGAAATGACCTCAAAAGGGTGTGATGAAAATTTCAGTCCCATAACTCAATTTTTTAACCAGCAAAACTGACTTAAAAGTTCGCTAATTTTCAAAAAATCGGATAATAAATTTGTATAATTTTTTTTTTTTTCAAATTGAATTATCATTCATATTTAAACCCAGCATGGCAATTAATGAGAAGTTTTCGCCATTATCCCTCATTTCAGAGTTTTTAAAGAATTTCATTTTTTGCGTTTTTTTCTCACGATTTTCTAAAAAACAATTGAAGTAAGCTCGCCCACAAATTATTTAGAACATCAATTTCAGATGATTAAGGTAACACTTTTTATTTCATCCTCCACCAAGGACTTTTCAGGGATACTCAAAAAGAAGTCTTTTTTACGTATTTTAAAATAAGTTTAAAAAATAAGTTCGTTAAAAATTGAGGAAATTGTTTTTTGAAAAAAATTCATCACAAGGAACACATTTCATTTATTTTAGACTCTCAAAAGCAATTTTTCACATTTTTCTCTTTTTTCATTTATTTATACTGCATTTTTGTGTACTAGAATACTAAATGAGAGCCCCTAAAAAAGGGCAAAGGTGTGGAAAACAAATTTTGAATAGACAAAGGTAAATGTACTCAGTCTATTTTACTAAGGATTTACGCGGGAAAAAAAATTTTAGCCTCATTTTCTATGTCATATTGTCAATGAAAACCAAGCTATTACAGTCTATCGACCATCGGAGGATAAGGCGAACAGGGGAATATCATCAAAATCCTTTTTGGGATCTTAGAAGACCATTATCGCCATTTTTGATCGTGTTAGATATTTAGTTTTTTTTTTCCCGAAGCTAAAAAATTATTTGCTCCGCTTGATACAGGCCAAAATCCATTATGTTTGAGGAATATAGGTACTTTGATTGGCGTTTCATTTGAAATTCTAGAGCGGGAATGACCTAGGATTAAAATTCAGTAGTGCCCAAATTTGAGGGAGGGGTGCTGAGGGGCTATAGTGGCAAAAATTGTTCCTTTTCCAAGTCAATCGATATACAATCCAAAGTTGCATAACATACCTAAAAATAAGCTTACTAGGTCAATTAGGAGAGGAGATATCAAGGGTTCCCTCATCTTGACGTTGAAAAAGCGCTGTTCCACCCCTACTTCTCTTCCCGTTCGATCTACGAAGTTGAAATTTAGTACGTAGACCAAATAAAAGCCATAAATGTGTGTTTTTGGAGTTTCGACTTATCAGCATCATTGCATCCCTTTACTCCTCCAAAAAAGATGTTTTTGGTCAATTTTTCTTATCCCCCCCCCATTGGGCTAGGAAGTTGTAATTTGGTGTGTAGATTTAGTACAAGTCCTAGATGTGCTTTTTGGGGGTCTCGACTTTTCAGCCTCGTGACATCCACTCACAGCCTCAAAAATGTAGTTTTTAGATCGGTTTTCTTCATTTTCTCGCATTACTCCCCCCCCCCCACAACTGGGTTAGGAAGTTGAAATTTAGTATGCAGATTTAGTAGGGTTCGTAGATGTGCTTTTTGGGGGTTTCGATTTTTAACTCCCTACCCTGACTAATCATATTAAATATCTCACGAAAGTCAGGCTGTGAAAGAACACGAAAAAAAAATTTTTCAAACATCGCTGAAAAATCATGTATGGGGATAAAATTAAATGATGGCGCTAAATGATCTGAAATTGATGCCCTACATTCATTTCAGAAGGGTATTTTTCAAAAAAAATTTCCTCCTGTGAAAAAACACGAAAAGAGACATTTCTTTAAAAATTCTGAAATATGGAGCATTGATAAAAACTTCTTGTTAATGATAGCTTTCAAGCTAAAATATATATAATGACTCCTTTTCTTGGAAAAAATTTTCAAAAAAATTTTAATCCGATTTTTTGAAAATTGTTCAAAATTTTTTAACTTTAACTGAGTTTTGTAGGCATAAAGAATGAAGTTGGAGGTTTGAAATTTTTACCAACTTTTTTTTGAAGTATTTTCGGACCTATTATAACCCGGTCGTTTGGAGATTTCCAAAATAAGCAAAATCCCCCCCCCCCCCGTATACACCGTTGAAAATTTTTCAACCAATTTTAATACGCTCGCATTTTGATTTGAACAGGTGTCTTGCGATAAATCTGCTCATTTATGAGCTATTTATCTCACTAAATCATTATTTCCATGAAAACTGGTAATTAATATAGGTACATTCGTGGGACATATAAAATAAACACAAAATAAATAGGCAACCCTGTTCGATAAAAAATTAACATAAAATTTAACTAGATCGCACCGAAATCTTCTCATTTTTCGCGATTCATCTTCACCTCGTAACTTTCAACACAAAAGTGAAAAGCTTCTTTATCGCGTCCGTTTAATCAAACGACAACACTTTTTAACCGTCTGCGTTTCAAAAACAATGAAAAAAAGTCACCGAGTGGACGATAAATTGGCGTTAAACGCGCGTTCATGCTTCGTAAGCAGTCGCACGACATCAACGTCGAAAACTGCACAACGAAAGATTTCCAATTCTGATAGTGTTTTTTTTTGTTTTTTTTTTTTTGTTTTTGAAAAAAAGGGCCATTCCCCGAGGAATGCTGATTATCGGCGAAGGGACAGTATCTCTTCCGTCCGCGATAACGGAAGCATTCGTTCATCACTTACTCCGGAAATGTCACCACCTCGATGCTCACATAAATTACTCTCTGTAAAAGACAATACACCCTTTCGTCATTAATCTCTATTCAACGACATCGGGGACCTCGTCTTAATTCGCAACGGTAAATTCCCTTTTGAAATAGAAACACTTCATCATCACCATCGTGTGTATACATATACTTTGGGTATGTGTAATATACGTTCGGGGTACACGTATACGTCCATACATGTATGCTGAGTTTATACGTGGTCATTATACCACAGCGTTCATTCTTCTAATTTGTGTCCACCCTGAACAGATTTTTTTCCTTAATTACCAGCTTATTTTCTAAATTTTCATAAAAAAAAAGAAAAAAAAAGGGTTTTTATTCGTTGCATTATTTGACACTTTTTTTCATCAAAATTATTAAATCCAAAAAAATGGATGGAGACTATTGTTTTTTTTTTTAATTTTGACCATGTACCAGCACTAGAGTTTGAGGATTAAAAACAATGATTATGGTACAATAATGTAATTTCGTAACCAATAGTACCTGTTCAAAAAATAAAAAAAATGTTATGATGTAAAACAGAAATTTTTTTTTTGGGGTATTTTTGACAGACATTTTGTGAAATAAGGGGGGGGGGTGGTTTGATCGAAATTTTACAAATAACGCAAAATATTCCTGATGCTTCAAGGTACAAATTTTAACTGAGAAATTTTTCAATACCGGCCATATGTGAAAAGATAGGGATGTTTCTCAGAAAGGGGGTGGATTCTCGAAGGAGGAGGGGTTCGGAAAAATAGGCACCAAACTAAATTTGTTCTCCGAATGTCGGAGAAAAGAAATCAATCATAAAATTACTTTTAACACTTAGATCGCATGGATTTCCATTTGCAATACATACTAAATTCTGAGTAGTTTGATAAAACGTGTTTTTACGGCGAACTGAGTAGGCAATTCTATTAACTCGCTTACTAGGTACCGATCGAGTGGCGTGATCATCATTGTTGGCGAACATGTTTGCCGTTTTTAAACAATTTTCAACGTAATTTTACTGTTTTTTAAAGGCTTCGCTTCGCGTTGCTTTTTTAGTCCGATGTTTTTCCTTAACAAATGGTAGAGGATGCAGTAAATTTTGCAATGAATAGTTAAAACTCCATAAAGACATTTACAACTAACTGCTATCAAATTTACCAACCGAATTTTAGATCCTGAGCTCAACTCTTCGGTGGGTATGCGGAGAACCACTTCGAAAATGGCAAAAATCGATCAAAAATCACTTTCTTGTGACTATAACGAGATGTAATAGAGTGGTAGAAAAGTTGAAACCAATGAAAAGCACATCTAGGACCATGTACAACCCTTACTAAGTGTACTTACCAAATTTGAACTTCCTAGCTCAATTTGGAGCGGAAATAGACAAGGAACAGCTCTTTTTCAAGATCGAAAAGGGGGAAACGCTCATATTTCTCCTGCTAATTGACCTAGGAAACGGATTATTGGATATGTTTTGCAAATTTCGATTATCAACCGACCGATTGGTTTAAAAAGCAATAATTTTTGCGTTTTTAGCATGTAAGCATCCCTTCCCCAAAATTGGGATGTAACTGAATTTTGATCCGAGGGCAACCTTACTATAAAATATCAAATAAGCCGCCAGTCTAAGCCTATTTCCCAATTTTGACCGGTTTTGATCGGTATGAAGTTCAACAAATGATTTTTGGTTTCGGCGTAAAAAAATAAAAATAAAAATAAATACCCGACATGGCCAAAGATTGTCGTAATGGTCTCTTAGTATCAAAAACGGGTTTTGCTGACCCCCTCCCCCCCACTCATCCGATAGACCGTAATGGTCTCGTTTTCATTGACAATTTGACATAGAAAATCAGGCAACAAATCACACCAATTTTTAGTTCAATTTTGAAATTTTAAAGAAACTGAAATAGACGCCAAGAGTCAAAATCACAGATTATAAATTTTTACGAGATTTATTTGGCGTCATTTTGTAACTTTTTTTTAGCATCCTCAGATTTTGAAAAAAATGTAAAATTTAAACGTCGTAAGTTATAGTTTGTTCTTATCAATTATAAAAAAAAAAAAAAAAAAAAAAAAAAANTTGGAGGAAAAAAAAAAAAAAAAAAAAAAAAAATTCCAGCCGAACTTGTGATGTATTACACTTATGAGAATTGAAAAAAAAAGCATCACTTTACGATGCTTTTTTCCTAATCAGCACTGCGGATAGGAAGGATTTAATGGGGCTAAAAAGTCAAAATCTCCAAAAGGCACATCTAGGGTCCTTACTGACTGTACATACCTAATTTCAACTTCCCAATATCTTTGTTGAAGGTTAATTACAGATAAAAATGTGAATTTACCATGAGAGCCAATATGTATCTGTTAGTTTCAAATTTCAAGTCGGGGGGATATTCCATTTATCTGCGTCGTATAATACGAATACTACGAAAAACAAAAAGGATTGCCCAATTTGGAGGGAAGTTATGCGAAGAACAAAGATTAAAAATTAGAAAAAACGATAAAAAAAATTTAGGACTGTGAGGTGGTGCAATGGGGCTGAGAAGGCGAGATCGCCAAAAAGTTCCTGAATGTAAATACCTAATTTCAAGTTCCTAGATCAATTTGGTGGGGAGTTATGCGAGGAACAAGCTCGAAAAATAAGAAAAAAAGACCAAAAACCACATATTCTGGACTGTGAGGGGGTGAAATGGGGCTGAAAAGTCGATACCCCCAAAAAGCACATCTAGTGTTCCTGTTGAACGTACATACTCAATTTCAACTTTCTAGCTCATTTTGGTGGGGAGATAGGACGGGGGACTAGCCCTTTTTCAAGATCAAAAAGGAAAAAACCCTCATATCTCCCCTCCTAATTGACCTAGGAGGCTTATTTTTAGGTATGTTGTACAACTTTAGATTTTCTATCGATTGACTCAAAAAAAAAATTTTGTTTTTTTGGGCCTCAGTACCTCCTCCCCCAAAATAGGCCAAAACTGAATTTTGACCCAAGGTCATCTCCACTCATATATATCTAATCCGCCATCAAACTTAGCCAATTGACCGAATTGGAGTGATTTTGGCCAGTATCGAGCGGAGTAAATGATTTTTATGTTCGGGGAAAAAAATAAAAATAAAAATTATTATCTGACATGACCAAAAATTGTCTCAATGGCCTTCTAGGACCCCAAAACGGTTTTGTTGGTATCCCCCTGCTGTTTGTCGATAGATTGTAATAGCCTGGTTTTCATTGACAATATGACGTAAAAAGTCAGGCTAAAAATCCAGAAAACATCCGACAACAAATCACATAAGGAAGATTTCAGTCAAACTCCAAACTCATTTTTCAAACAAGCATCGAATCTACTATACAGAAATTCATTTTCGACACTATCTTCAAATTAGGCACATTCATTATTCAGCTGGAAAACGTCGACTAAATAATTAGGTAGAAATAAACAACGAGTAGAATAATTTTTCCAGCTAATAATATGTGTTTCAAAAATGAACCTTTTAAACATGGCATCAAGTTTTGAAAATTCCATACATCGCATGGTATTTTGAAATTTTTCCTCTTTCCGTTTTTCATATTATATTAGGCAGGATAAACTTACAAATAGTGCATATATTATTCAATCGTTACATCCTGACTCATTATGTATGTTCTTCCGAGATAAGCATCACACTACAACAAAAATTCTTAATATTTCATTAACTTATGTTTTGTTCGCGCATCCCAACACAACGTAAAAGAATAAATAACAAAAAAAAAAAAATGAAAAAAACAACACGTGGGTAATTACTTGCGATTGAAATTTCACACATAGTATGAAATTTTACGACTTTCATCCGAATATATAAAGTACCTAAAATATTATCGTGAAAATATGAAATTCAACATTGATAAATGTTACCATACCCGCGGGAATTAAATAGCTCGGCAATTTGCAACACGCTCGCTAACCGCATTTTCATTAGATTACCTACGAAAGGGATATGTTATTGCGGTATACATATACCTACTTACTAGCACCATCTACCTACTACGTATATGCAGTTAGTCGTCGCGTCTATTTGCAAAACAATACAACCTGTTCCCTTTAACGTTCGCTATATTTGAATGGGTAAGTTTTCCCCCATTTTTGTAACTGGAAATATCACTTTTCTTCAACTTACCTACATCTCATTGCCAACCTACAAATCAATGTTTTTTATCATTGCGAAGGGGTGTTTCCAGTACACGTGGGATAACTTTCTACACCAACCAACACACTTAAGAATAACAATTTTTCACTTTTCTAATTCCACTTATAAGTATTTATAATTTGAATTTACTTATTGTTTACGCTGTCTTAACTTGAATTGTAACAATGCTTTGCTTCATTTCTCCCGTAGTTTAATATAGATTCTAATTATAGTAGCTACACTAATCTGGCTACCAATGTATCTAATTATCTATCTACATGTAATTAAGTTATTCGTACTGGTCTGGAAAGGTTTTTGTAATTGAATAATTCTACACTGAGAAATAATGTAATAAAAATGTAACACCGAGAGTACACGTGCCAGCCAGGGACGATTTACATAGAAAGGTTATCCAATTCTACAATGGCAGGTGTACCGTACGTATTCCAACAAGCTGAATAAGTTTCTCAAACTATAACAAAATCAAACAGAAACTCCTACACATAGCTAATAAAATCCACTCGGTCAAGTTCACAATGAAAAGAAGTTTCACCACTATAAAGACATTGAAATTAAAATGAATACGACCACGGTAATTTCGTTGACATTGTCGATATTTTTCCGCTCGACAAATTTCCAACATGTACTCGGCGTACTTGAAATAAAAAAAAAAAAAGAAAAAAAAATAGACTAGACTGTAGACCGAGCTTTTACAACATCCGAAACTACGACGATATTTTCCAATAGATAGAATACACTAAAGCATAGGATCGTGAAACAACTCGCAATAAGAATTTCTCAAAGTGTATACATATTTTCTAGTTTCTATCCGTCTCAGTATCATTACAACGAATGGATCAAATTACTCATTAAACGAGTCGTATCTTTTGTTAACGTTCGAAATGTAGTGAAAAGCATTTATATTACACAAGTCGACAAAACGCTTACTTTTTATTAAAAATAAACGGCCATGTAAAACAATTAATTTTACTTTTCTTTTAACACAAGTATATATATATCAAGATAATATATTAAATGTGCAAAAATTTAAACACTCAGTAAGTAAAAGTAAAAAAAAAATCAAATTTAAACTTTTTCAAGTACAAGGCTCCGTTTGACAAAAATTTTAGCTGAATGAAAAAAAAATTCTCTTCAAAAAAAAAAGTAATCTCAGTTTTTCAAATTAACGCGTAATTTCATTGTATTTAAAAAAAAAATTAAATAAAAAGGTAAATTATAAAAACGTTCTTCTGTAATCGCGACACGACGACGCTGAAACATTGTACACATTTTCTATCCATTTTAATTACATCAACGATACTTAATTATAATCTTGGAAAGTTTCAAAACACTTTGCTTTAGTAAAAAGAAAAAAATTCCTGACCTTAGAGAAATATTTCGAAATCAACAGCCTAACTTTTCTCCAGCAAAATAAATTGAATTTCGTTTAGTAAAAGATTTATTAATTTTTTCTGCCAAGACAGAGTATGGGTTACCTGTCCTTAGATATCGTTTATTGATAAATGACAGTTAATTCTTTGTCAAAAGGGAATCTCATTATTAATAAAATAGCAATAGCTATAATAACAACGTGAATTAAATTGTCAAAAAGCCATCTCCTGCAAATGAATTTTTTACATAAAAAAGATACATGGTACTTGTAGGTGCCATACGTACATACAAGATCGGAGATATATACCTACCTGATGTATATTTCATCATTTTGATAATGTTTATTGGTTGAAAAAGCATTGCAAAAAATCTAATAATTTATTACCTAATAAAAACTACACACATTTTACCATTGTATAAGCTTTTTATGGGTTTAAAATTTTTAATATTGTAAAGTATACGTTTCTATTTGCTATTATGTCATTACGAAAGTAATTTGATGCTATATTACTCGTACACTTGTTATACTATAAATTTTCTCATTACAAAGCAATTACTCTTTAAAATGCTTTGAAAAACAAAAGAGATGAACGAACATAAAAAAGTTTTTAAGCTTAAATTATTTTTTAAAGAAATTACGAGTGTCTAAGTGAAATTTTTGGTGAAAAAACTATTACTTTTTCCGCATAGTACACTTACCCACTTATTACCTAATTAAGACGTCTCGAGAAATAACAAAAAGGTACGAAAGAATTTTATAAAAATGGGTTTATCGCTTGTTTACGTTATTATTTTTATACATAAATACGAAAAAAGTTGAAATTTTTTTTTCAAGACACCCCCATCAGCTGAACACACATAGGTTTCGAAAAAAAATTACAAAAAAATACTGAAGTGGACTAAATTTTGACTTTTTTGGAAATCTGTAAACGGGGTCAGGGTCACAGCAGTAGGAAAGCGACTTCAAAATATTTTGGTAAAATTAAATCAAAGTTTGATCATCTTTAAAAATTTTCAAAAAATCGAAAAAAAAATTGTTTTGAAATTTTTTTTCAAAAATAGAACTAATATTGCATACATTTATGCCCAAAATTATCGTTGTTGGCAAATTTTCATCATTTCCCTTTAAATGTTACTTTTTGCCTTTTCTCACAATTTTCTGAAGAACTATGAAGGACATTTTTTTTGAGAAATGGTCTCCTGAAATGGATCTTTTAGCCTCCAGAAATGGATATGAGACATCAATTTTACATGATTAAGAGCAATGTTTCAATTTTATCTCTCGTGAATGATTTTTCAGGGGTACTTATAGAATGTGTTTTCGTTTTTGTTCGATAATTTGTTTTGCATCATTAAAATTTTTCTTACAGTAAATTCATAGTGAAATAAGCCAAATGCCTTTACATTCATTTAAGGCCAGTTAAAGAAAAAACGACCAAAACACCACATATCTGGGGCTGTGAAGGGGTGAAATGGAGTTGAAAAGTCGAGACGCCCCCCCCCCCCTAAAGGCACATCTCGGACCCCT